>JBCAUG010117810.1:0-21325 GCA_038406175.1 Haplosyllis leylae | reverse complement strand
CTTTTATGATAATGAGACCTAGATTTTCTGTATTGTAATTGGTTAAAATTAAGCATTTGGAATGGTGTGATGGGGAGTGAGCAATCATATAATGACTTCTAGCAGGGATTCTTAATGGTTATAAACAGTTCTTAACAGGGGTTCTTAACAGGGGTTATTAATGATTCTTAACAGTTCTTAATGGTCATTAACAGTTCTTAACAGGGGTTCTTAAAAGTTATTAACAGGGTTTCTTAACAGTTCTTAACAGGGGCTCTTAACAGTTATTAAAAGGGGTTCTTAACAGTTATTAACAGTTCTTAACAGGGGTTCTTAACAGTTATTAATAGGGGTTCTTAATGGTTATTAACAGTTCTTAACAGGGGTTATTAACGGTTCTTAGCAGTTCTTAATGGTTTACAGCAGTTCTTAACAAGGGTTCTTAATGGTTATTAACAGGGGTTCTTAATGGTTATTAACGGTTATTAACAGGGGTTCTTAACAGTTATTAATAGGGGTTCTTAACAGTTATTAAGAGTTCTTAACAGGGGTTCTTAACAGTTATTAAAGGGGGTCATTAACAGTTCTTAACAGGGGTTCTTAACAGTTATTAACAGAGGTTATTAACAGTTCTTAACAGGGGTTCTTAACAGTTATTAACAGTTCTTAACGGTTATTAACAGGGGTTCTTAAAGGTTGTTAACAGTTCTTAACAAGGGTTCTTAATGGTTATTAACAGGGATTTTTAATGGTTATTAACAGCTCTTAACAGGGGTTCTTAATGGTTATTAACAGTTCTCAACAGGGGTTCTTAATAGGGGTTCTTAACAGTTCTTAACAGTTCTTAACAGGGGTTCTTAACAGTTCTTAATAGTTCTTAACAGGGGTTCTTAGCAGATCTTAACAGGGGTTCATAACAGTTATTAACAGTTCTGAACAGTTATTAACAGGGGTTCTTAACAGTTATTAACAGTTCTTAACAGGGGTTCTTAATGGTTATTAACAGGGATTCTTAATGATTATTAACAATTATTAACAGGGGATCTTAACGGTTATTAACAGGGGTTCTTAATGGTTATTAACAGTTCTTAACTGGGGTTATTAACAGTTAACAGGGGTTCTTAATAGGGGTTCTTAGCAGTTATTAACCGTTCTTAACAGGGGTTCTCAACGGTTATTAACAGTTCTTAACAGGGGTTCTTAACAGTTATTAACAGGGGTTCTTAATGGTTATTAACAGTTCTTAACAGGGGTTCTTAACAGTTATTAACAGGGGTTATTAACAGTTCTTAACAGGGATTCTTAACAGTTCTTAACAGGGGTTCTTAACAGTTATTAACAGTTCTTAATGGTTATTAACAGGGGTACTTAACAGTTATTAACAGTTCTTAACAGGGGTTCTTAATGGTTATTGACAGGGGTTCTTAATGGTTATTAACAGTTCTTAATAGGGGTTTCATAATGGTTATTAACACACAGGATGGCACAAATGACATGTGTGGTCCAGAGGTGACATAAGGGATGTTAAGGGCTCTTAGGGGCCCACCTTCCCAGGTACCCACCCAAGGGCCCACCCAGGCACCCACCAAGGTACCCACCCATAATATGTTCCAGTTACAATTTGAAAAATACCTAAAGAATTTTGAGGTTTCAAAAAAAATAGGAATTAACCTATGAGGTTTCAAAATGGATTAGGTCAATGTTTAGGTCACATATGAAGGTCATCAAAATTGCTCAAAAAGATGTTTCATGAACTTTTTGAGTGATTTTGATGACCTTCATATGTGACCTCAAAATTGACCTAAACCATTGTGAAACCTCACAGGTTAAGTCCTATTTTTTTGGGAAAACCTCAAAATTAATCAGGTATGTTTCAAATTGTGACTGGAATACATTATGGGTGGGTGCCTTGGTCGGTCCATGGGTGGGTCCTTGGGTGGGTAAGTGGGCAGGTGGGTGGGCATTTGGGTGGGTAAGTGGGTCAGAGATATAACAAGTATTTAAGGTATCTGGGTGGGTGGGTGGGTGGGCAGGTGGGTGGGTGGGTGGGTTGGATGATTGGGAGATGAAATATTGTAGATCTCTGCACTTGCCTTTTATAATAATACCCAACATATTCAACATATCCAACATAGATATAATATATATGAAATATATTTGAAACAGTAAAATCCATGTAGATCTAAACTTCAAAATGCACTGTCATTCTATGACATCACGTCATTGTGAAATTGACGTCATTACCTAGCAACGAGCCAGCTGTTGAGTTTACACGTAACGTTATATTTCCATATTTAGAAATAACGAGAAAAAGAATATTTTGATTGACTTCTGTCATCTAACTTATTTTCTAGTTATTATATAAGGCATTTCCAGAACTTCTCTTGACAATGACTATTGTCGCCCTAGCAAAGTGATCATAACATCACAGGGGCTGGGTACAGATGAGCTCTCGGTTGTTCTTTTACCATCTATATAACCTTATTTACTCTATTGAGCAAGCACTTGTAAGTTCTCGGCGAACGTTCTGCAACACTTAACAATTTACGATCAAAGAGTGTAAATGACAAGGGAAAACATCAAAAAGCCATAATGATATATTTTTGTCAAAACTAAGATGAAGGATGGTTAAGTGTAACTTTTGGTGCAGGAGATTTTCCTTTAAGTTTAAATGGAATGAGTTCCTTTGCCACACCCTATGATGGTACCCATGTGCCTCTTGACTAGGTTTTCTGATGTCTCTTTTGATCTCATTGTTTAGCTGACAAGTAAAAGAAAGAAAAAAGACTGGATATTGCCTTTCAAAGTGTAATTCAAAGTATATCCTTATTGATCTCATTTTATATACTTACTTCTTCTTGCTTTCATCTTTCGACACAAAAAGTGTATTTTTGTAACCAAAAAGAACCGATTAAATAATTTATGTATTTCTGCAAGTAAAGTTTCGTTTTCTTTCTCGGTAATGTTCTTTTTGATCAAATGATATTATAATTAGTACTTTTGCTTTCGACAAGAAGAAACTTTTTGTGTTAAAGGTATAATACTCAAGTATTCAGAAGCAGCTTTGGATTCAATAGGAATCAGTACTCAGATGAGAAGTGTCAATCCTCACACATCCTTTAACATATATTTTTGAAAGCAATCCTCTAACCTTTTTCGTAATGTCAAAAGTTTATAGAATTCACAGATGGAATTTGCTGTGATAAACCACGAGAAGTGCACGCACCGGGTTATAATGTGGTAAAATAGCACAATAACTAGTTGCGAGAATGTGACTTTGTGTTCAACAAAATTTCGCATTCTCCGCTTCACCGCAGTGCTGTACTGTGAGTACAACGCAGTCAACGCGGCTGATTTTTTTTTATTAAAATAATAGGATTCATTTTTAGACAATGTGAGTATCTTGCAGGGTACGGCACGTGCCATAGCCTTTTCCATACAGGCTCCACCTACAACCCTATGCGATGCCGGCACAGCCCATAGCTAACCGAGATACCCTGTATATGGAGCACACCACCAGTAGAACCAGAGGAGAATAAACGTTACCTTTCTCTCAACCCTAGTTACTCACCTTACAACCTTTTGCATTCTGCTTTGGAAAATTATAATTTTAACCTTCGTCTCAGATGCATTAACCAGGCTATGCTGCGTCGGCCGGAGGCACCAAGATTTCCTCATTTAAAAGAAATTCTTCAAAAGTAGGCGAAAACATTTCATGTTTTTCTTCAGATATTTTAGATTAAGACAAAATTGCGATTTTTCTCCGAAGGAAAAACTACCCAATCTGAGTTGGTGTAGGTTTTTTTCTTTCGTCTCTAATTTATCTAGTACAACCAAAAAGACCAAAAAGCCTGTCAGTATACTCTACTGTTTACCATGACTAGACGCTTTTCATTGGACAGGTTTGGCTTACAACAAAAACAATTTTTGGGCGACATCAGCACAACATACAACTTCTTGCATTTTGACTGATGCAATTCACTGACAGGATCTAGATTTTGAAACAGGTGAATCACCTGCTGCTGTGTGTACATGTTTGCGTTAGATTCACTTCTGAGTGCTGCACCTGCGGAAAAACTTGGGTTTTAAAAAATACCTCGTGCGCATGATTCTGAAGTCATTACCAGCAATTATCGCCAAATATGGCCGCCCGTTTATCCAATGACCTTTGTTGTGCCAAATATTGTTGAGGTGTTAATGAACAAAAGAGTATTCTGAATTGGTATCCGTGCAAATGATTCGACAGGCGAAAGAGCGATCACTGTTGGTAATGAACTTTAATAATTTCCACTGATAAAGGAATCATTTATTCAATTGCTATCTCGTACGTATCCTGTGTTGTTACATATTCTTCGAAAAGGCTACCACCGTTCAAAAGGAAAGTGTACAAAACTTTCTTCTACCGTTTATATTACAAAATTCTAGGTACCAGTTTTTTTTCACTTTAACAAAACACAACTGCAGTACAAATGAGTACTTACTCGTAATCAGATGTCTGCCGTATCATAATGGAATCCATGAGATCCAGGGTTCTTTATGCATACAGATTTTAGTTACTTTTCTTCAAAAGTTTTAAGTGCTTTCCACTGTCACTAAAGCTCACAAAGCTTTGATATAAAAGGTGTTCTTGTATGCACATTGTGGCTATGAAGTGTCATAAGAGTGCAAGTGTTGTCAAGTGCAGAATCTACTTTTTAATAAAAGAAAAAACTGAATTGTGAGCCATGACATAATACAAAAGTCCATTTGAGTTCGACTTCAGACTTTTTAATGACTTAAGGAGTTAAAAACATTTAATTTTGTACCAGCGTAGCAACAAGAAATTTTAATTTAGACATTAATGAAGTCAAAAAGGACGACACCCTCAGAGATTTTATCTGAGATTCTTGAAGGTATTGAAAAAACTCATAGGCATTTTGACATTCTTGTGTTACTGTCTCCAGAGAGGAATTTTTCATTTGAGAATGTTAAAATGTTTTTATTTTGCTCAAATTTCTCACTTTGTCATCATTTGAGACTCATTTAAAAGTGTCATAAATTGGCTGGGAGGTCATAACATTTGTGTGAGATGTCATTATAAACAAAATCTAAAGAGATTCAATGTACAAACAGGAAAACATTTCCCCGGGGGCTGCTGGGGCCTAATTTCTTGGAGTTTTTGGGGCAAATCTGGTAACATTGTGTGGGACTAATTGATTTGAATGAATAATTTTGTGTAATCTGATGAAGTTGTCAAATATATCATGATCATATGAAAATTACCTCACATTTGGCTTATTTCTGAAGTTAATTTTTAACTGATTTTCATGTAACACACATCATTTTTAAGCTGGGGACCTCCTCTATAAAATATATGATTATAGCACAAAAATGGCAAAAGCATTGCTGAAGTCTGCAATTTTTTTGACAATGTTTTTGCCATTTGTAGGTCCCTTACAGACATCCTAGCAAAAAGAACACATTATGATCCTCTTTTGATGGTTCCAAGCTTTCATGATGGGTGTCAAATGAAATTCAGTCATGTTTTTACTTCAGAAATGAGCCAAGAGTGATATAACTACACAAAAATGTTCAATATGATAAATGTGACAACTTCACCAAGTTACTCAATGTCACTCATTAAAGGTCTAGGGATGACTTTTTACCAATTCTCTCCATTTTTAATTACAAAAGGTCACAACTTCAATGAAATTCCCCACTGGTAGCCCCTGGTTAAATATTATCTTAGTTTCACATTGGATCACCTTATACTATGTCTAGCTTTACCTCTTATATTATTTATGACCTCCCAACCCATTTAAAAACACATTCAAATCAGATAGGATGCAGATAGGAATTTGAAAATAGTGAACGGAGAATAGATAGTTGAGCTTGCTTCATTATATTTTGCTTAGCTCTCACCATACACATCCATCCCACATCTTTCATAATGTAAAATCATACCTGTGTACATTTGACATTATCTAGGACAGGATCAAATGATACTTCAGTAATTTTCTCAGTAATCTCCCAGCACAAAGGTAAGTGCCTTGTATCTATAGAAAGGTGAGTATCTGCTATTTCAAAGACCTGTTTAAAAGTTCTCAATGTGTGTTCTCAAGTATGATAGATATTTTCCAATGTTTACCACACAGCATGTTCAAACTGTCATTATCACTCCAAACCCACCCATCCCTTCTCCTAGCTGAGCCAAACTTCTTGTGTTGAGTGGCACAGTGGTGTTACCTTGTGGTTTACCATGTTTCAGCTCATTTCAAATGTGCTCATCCTTTTAATATAAGGATATAATGGTTTAGCTACAATTATTTGCAAAACATTTAAATCGATGCGACAAACCCAGAAAGAGAAGGGAAGTAGTTGCATAAATTGAAACACCACATAAAAATGTTTAACATCAGATATCCTACACATTTCGTTAGTTTAATCGGGTTTTTCACGATACACACTTCTGTCAGATTATCTGACAGATCTTTCCTGTATGAATACAGGAAAGAGCAAAAAAAAATTCGTCAAAAAATGCCCCCAGTGGGGTTGGAACCCAGGACCTCCAGATCATGAGGCCAATGCTCTGCCAACTCTGCTAAATCACTATTTGGTAGTCTGTGTGAATCATTAAGGCCTTTATAAAGTTATACTCTATTGATTCTAGAAATGAACAAAGTCCAACATGTGCAGTCGTGCGTGAAACAAACAAAGTTCACTTCAGAAATCTCCTACCTAACAGATTCCTGCCTAGCACAGTTGGCAAGGCATTGAAGTGATGATCTGGAGGTGCTGGGTTCCAACCCCACTGGGGACAATTTGAAGAAATTTTTTTTTGCTCTTCCCTCTGTAGAGATCTGTCAGATAATCTGACAGAAACGTGTATCGTGAAAAACCCGAATGTCAACAATGGAAACAATTGAGCTTTTCCGAATTGAATTCTGTAAAATCTACAGAATCTATAGAATTTGTAGAATACTATTTTCAGTAATTTTGAAAATTACAATGACTAAAGATAGTATTCTGCAGATTCTGTAGAATCCTATATTTAGTAATTTGGAAAATTCAAATTACTGAAAATAGTATTCTACACTTTCTATAGATTCTGTAGATTCTACAGAATTCAATTCGGAAAAACTCAAATATTCTCTGTCAGACATCAATACACCTCATTGTGTCAGAAAATTAGGTGTGCAATTCAAAAGCACCTTTTGGTTCAATTGATCTTTTCTCCCTAATGGCCTCACACCCAAGAATTTACCTTTTCAGTAAAAAACACTTCCAGATGAATGGAGTTTTTCACAATCTCTCCACAACACAAGAATGCCAACATTGGCAACTTTGTTTTAGCTCTGCCATTAAAAATCAGCTGGTCCAATGTAGCATTTATCATGGAAATATAATCCTTATATGCCCTTTGATTACCAATTTCACATTTACAAACATCAGTTGATGTAAATAATGCCAACATTGCCAACTTTGTGTCTTAGTGAAAACTCGAATGATGAGTCAAGATTGACTTAACTAGAGTGCTTTGAAAATGTCAACCTCATTATTATGAACTAAAAGTTGGACCGAAACAAATGGGCTTTCCCTATTTAGATTTTTGAGTGAAATTGCCAAATTCAACAAGGAAATTCCACATTTGGCAACATTATTAGACAAGAACATTTTTTTTATCGAAATTGAAACATTGTTTGTGCAACAAACAAAAAAGCAAAACTATTTTCATCTCATGACAAAAATACTCCTCTCATTTTAGCAAATCCAGCTTTGAATTCTTTGATTTTATCATGTCTGTGTGCAATAAGTGAATAAAAGGTTTTCAAATGCAATAAATGTGTAAATAAATAACAGCTATCACATTTCAATTGTAGTTATTTTACCATGCAGCAATTCTAAAACTCAACCCACCAGTTGTTATCAATACAACCGAGTTTTTTCAAAATTCTTTCGTCTACTTAGATAAATTAGACAAAATAATTTTGAGTAAAAGTGGGGTTCGAACCCCAGACCTCCTGATTAGTTTACTGCCTGCCTTAACCATTACACCGCAGACAAGTTTGTGGTTGAGGAGTGTTAAATAAGTCCTAATTCATGCACCAGTGATTTTATCTTATTCGTCTAATTAGACGAAAATCTGTACATTTTGAAAAAAACACGAATAAGTGTTTTAGTGACGTAATGCTGCTGTAGTTACAGCGGGTGATTTATTTTCTCACTTTACCAATAAGTTTGAGGCGTCAGGTTTCGTTACGTTTGGTCTTGCGTCGTGTTTAATTGAACTGTTTATGTTTAAAACTATAACACTAGTTGAATCTTAGGGCCCGTTTACACCTAGCGTTTGCGACACCGCGGCGAGATCGCTCCCAAATCAAATGTACAAATTCTGTCCTGTACTGTTACACCAAGCGTCAGTGACTGTCGCTTGGAAATCGTTTTGCAACGCATTCGGAGCGATGTAGCAGCAACGTCACAGATGCATCGCTGTTGCTGGATGTAAATGGGCTCTTACTGGTGCATCCTTGATTTTAACCAAATTTGAACAAATATCAGATTGTAAAAGTTTCAGGTTGTGGATCATTAACTGTGGGATTGTTACCAATTCTGGAAAGCGAACCTAAAGGGCACCAAAAGAAAATATCCTCCACCTTCCTGTTTTTGCCTCAGACATACCAAGCGGCAACATCCCTGTGTCACGTGGGTTCTCCCCACAACTATTAACGCTGTGCAAAGGTCAACATGTTGGTTTGAAAGGAGAATGAATAGAGATCATCCTGGATATTTATTCTCGGATCATCAAAGAGGCAAGATGTATCATAATAAGGTGAAGGTGACTTTTCATTGGAAAATCGTCTCTTCCATTTTAGCACCGTCCAACTAACAGAGACACAATCCCAGCATACCATTTGGAACCCGACTGTGATGAAACAGAACTGTGACATGGGTTATATTCAAACGGAACTCATGATTGGTTGTCTCAGCAGAAAATTTTGGTACTTTTTGGTATTTTTTTGGAAAATATTCAATTCCTATATCTATGTTTGGATACTTGGAAAATAGAGCAACAGAACTGTGAAAAGGCATTTTTAGGTCATCCCATATTGGTTATTTCATTATATTTTCTTAAATATTGGAATTTACACATTAAATTTCTTTCTGAATTTTCATTGTGTGATTATCCACCTAAGCATAGACATAAGAGTTGAATATTTTCTTGAAAAAGTACTGAATTTGGACATTTTCTACCGAGACAACAAGTCATGAGTTCTGTGTGAATATAACCTGTGTGTGACAGAAAAAGGTTATTCAGGTGGTTACACAGAGGTTTTCACAAACTGACCACAACACGAAATTCATGATACTTCCCTTTTTCTTTGAAATGAAATGTGCCACTTGAAATCAACAAGACGAAATGCAATCCCCTTGCCACACTGATATCTAATTGTACATTTACCAATATGCTTTAGAACAAATGCAGAACAAAAGTGCAAATATATGGGATACAAAATTCATAATAATGTCAATATTACCATTTTTATGCTTTGTGAAAAACACGATTGAGTTCACTTTCTCTACTGAGTTTCCCAAGGAACCAGAGCTTAGTAATAAAATATACCCCGGGCGAATGCCTCACACAGTTTTCAACAGAACCTGTGCTGAGTAAACTAATCTCACTGAAACTCCTCCAACAACTAGATGCAGGACAAACTTTCACATAGATATTTGTAACTTGAGGAGGGGAAGAAGATGTCACTGTCAAATCTAATGATTTCCTGCTTTAAAGTATCTCAGTGGCGCCTACGTCATCGAGCAGAAAAGTCGCTCTTAGTTTTGTTTAAGTTTTTCACAATTCGCACTCAACTTTTTCAAAACTTAAGATTTTGTATCTTGAAAGAACTAAGTATAATTAAGAGTAGTTACACAGGTGGTGATCAACCAGAATGACTAACTAAATCGAGTTTTTAACAATAAGATCAAATTTCGCATTTTAAGACAGAATTTACATCAGACATGCTTTAATGATTTTTCAAATCTGAAATGATGCATGAAACAAACTTCAGTTAAAGGTCTGACAAGTAGCACACGCCTCTGTGGCCTATTTGGATAAGCATTCAATCTTAGATACAATGATGGTCAGTGAGGCAACTTTTTACATTTTTTTGAATTTCTACATGCAAATTCAGGCTTAAAATGTAAATGTGATCTTATCATGAAAAAACTCGTGTGCCTTGCGAGATATTACTGCCTTTTGTTGCCTGCTGTACGAGATCAAGTAAAACTATGAGTCAACAACATGTTGTAATATTTGCGCTGTTTATAACTTTAAATCTTAATCTTACAAAATTGATAGTGGTCTGAGTAAAAATTATACTAATTCAGCAAAGACCATCCTATTTTCTGCGATATATTTTAGATACTTGCGAGAATTTTCGAAATAAATTTTTACACAATTTAAAACAACTCATCATTTGACAGGAAAATTCTATTATTTTCAAATGAGAATCGAGTTTGTTTTTGTCACAAACAAAAGGCACGCACATCTGTATCTCAGAACATTTCTTATTTTAACAAATCCAGATTTGCAGAATTTGTTTGGAATTTATCATGTCTGTTCGCAATAAGTAGATAAAATGTTTTCATACAGAATAAAAAGTTACGAATAAATAGCAGCTTTCACATTTCATTTGTAGTTATTGTTACAAACAGCAATTCTAAAGCTCAACGCGCGAACTGTTCTTGCTACAACAACTTTAGCTATGATTCCTTCTCAATATGATCACGATGGCTGCACATTCAATACAAAAACGTAGGCAATAAAATATACCCTAAACAGCTTCAAAGAGTACCGAGATGTGTGCTGAGTGTCATCGAACTTCTCCAACAACTGGATGCAGGACAAATAATATATTTGTAACCTGAGAGGAAGAAGATGTCAGTGTTAAATCTAATGATTTCCTGCTTTAAAGTATTTAGGTGGTTCCTTTCTCATTCAGAAGGAACTTTTGTTTCGTCAACTAAATTGTCAAATTATCTAAGACAGTAATATACAATAATTACACAGATGGGAAACAATTAGAATTACTGACATTGTGCCAATTACTGACTTTTAGCTTCTGCTGAGTGAGATTAAGCAAACTTACCTCGTAGTTAATTGGTACCAGTCAGTACCATGTTGAAATGTTTGCGCTTATTACTAATTCCATATGGAAGCTTTACAAAATGGATTACTTTTGTGAGTGCAGGAATGATGCCAATATGACTAATTGTCACATTACTTGGTAGACTAACCCTAACAAGATTAACAATCAACTCGCACTTTAAATCCCTTTGGTTTTAACGCATGGGTAGGCTGGGCAAGGACTTTAGCGCATTGCTGTTCAGTTCGAGTAAATAATAAATCATTTGAAATGTTCAACTTTGTTTTTTATGGAGGGCAAACATTACAGTGAGAATTATGCTTATCTCAGTGCATGACGTACATTTCTGAACAGTATTGATCTCCTTCAAAGATCTTCTCGATTTGAACAGTTCCAAGGTTGGGGAAGGGGGGGGGGGCAGCAGCTCAGAAATTCATGGTTCTGAGGAGGAAAGGGTCAACAGTTCATGGCCTGGGGGACAGTCAACAGGTCCAAGCTGGGAAGGGGTGGGTAACCCAGAAGTTAATGGTTCAGAGGAGGGTTGAGTCAACAGTTCTTGCTCCAGAGTGAGGGGTGGGCCAACAGCTCATGGTCTGAGGAGAGGGTGGTCCATGGTTTACCGACCCTCCCGTGAACAGAATCACACACACGAGTGAAAACATTACCTTATCTCATACCGTTGTCAGTTTGCCTACTTCAACAACAGTGTTCGACTTTAAACTTTGACACGTAGGTGTTTGACCAAATTCTCAAAGGTTAGTAAGTTACTGTAAAGAACAGGCTTTATTTTACTGAGACAGAATTAGATCGGCAGAAATAAAAAGTTTTTTTCTAGGTGACTTACTAATCTCAAATTACCCATTAAAATATAGTAGCGCAGAGTTTCTTTTTCTAAGTCTCGAGCGCCCGCAATGAGTACAAACATTATTCTAGTTTTAACTTCGTTTTTACTGTATTCAGTCTCTGTTCACCAGACTCAACACTTAACAACGATAGTCACTAATTATCACCCTCCCCCCCCCCACGCGTCCGTCACTGGGAAAATAATTTACTTCCGAGTTTTGAAGATAATTGTTGGGTGCCACTCCCATCCTAATAAAGAAGTTCTGGAGTAAAATGACGTGGAAGGACCTGTAAATGTGGCTAAAAACAAGATTTAATCAAAAACGTGGTTGTTTACCGAGTAAAAACTAGAGCAACATGACGCGCATCGTTTTTTAAACACGTACACGACGAACTGAGCGAGCACAATGCAATGAATAACGGCAATGACGTTCAAACGTTTCTTAGTTATGAAATATTGCACCATTAGTTTATGGAGAAAAACCCCAGAATACTGTTTAATGTGGTATTTCAAAGAGTTTCTCACATCTCATACTTCAATCTACAAATTAATTTCTCGTGAAATCGAGACGGATTTTACAGAAGAGGAATTGTATGAAGAAAAAAGCTACTTTTGTTTGTCTTTGATGTGGGAGCTTCAGGACTATTGGCTTCTCTCATGGCAGGTAATAAACATGATCACAAGGGGGGATTACAGGTTAAAAACGCTGATCACAGGGGGATTCAAATCAAGGTACTGACTACATTACAGGTAATAAACACTGATCACAGATGGGATTCAAATCAAGGTACTGACTACATTACAGGTAATAAACGCTGATCACAGGTGGGATTCAAATCAATGTACCGACTACATTACAGGTAATAAACACTACTCACAGGTGGGATTTAAATCGAGGTACTGACTACATTATAGGTAATAAACACTGATCATAGGTGGGATTCAAATCAAGGTACTGACTACATTGCCCTTTAACCAGTACAGTACTTCAGTTTTTAAGATCTCAATTCACGATTCACTGATTTTCTGCAATTCATCTAATTTATTTAATTAGATGAAAATCTTTTCGTTTTGTCAAAAGAAAGAAACGTGTTGTCACAGAAAATGTCAGAAGAAAAAGGAAACGGCCACATAGTCAGTGTCTTGATTTGAACCCGACCTGTGCTGTTATCCAACATAGTCAGTGTCTTGATTTGAATCCGACCTGTGCTGTTATCCAACATTGTCAGTGTCTTGATTTGAATCCGACCTGTGCTGTTATCCAACATTGTCAGTGTCTTGATTTGAATTCGACCTGTGCTGTTATCTAACATAGTCAGTATCTTGATTTGAACCCGACCTGTGCTGTTATCTAAGATAGTCAGTGCCTTGATTTGAACCCGACCTGTGCTGTTATCCAACAGAGTCAGTGTGTTGATTTGAACCCGACCTGTGCTGTTATCCAACATAGTCAGTGTCTTGATTTGAATTCGACCTGTGCTGTTATCCAACATAGTCAGTGTCTTGATTTGAATCCGACCTGTGCTGTTATCCACTGTTCTTTCACAACCCTGGAGCTACAGAAATAGATAAAAATGTCTATTGAAATCAACCATTGATTCCTTTTAGATTCTTGATGGGAGAATATTTTATCTCTTTCTGTGACAGATTATCTCTTGTCATTCTTCTGTCGAATAAGAATGAGAAACTATTAAATAAGATTGTTTTCGGTGCTAAAACGAGTGGTGAAACGCTGGATGACAGATGTTTTTGCCTGGTACCCTCAGCTGTGCGGCGTCTTGTTGAAAAAAGACAAACTAAATGGTGTTCATCATTACAAGCATTGATGGAAGAAAATAGTTTGGAGCATTTTGTGCCATGTTTTGGTTTCTCCTTTTGACATTTTACCTTTAATTTTGAAAGCCATTGCCTTTGTCTTCTATTGGACAACTTGAATATGAGGAGCTTTGATTTGAAACAAAAACTCTACGAAAGTGTTTTTAAAAGCACAACTCTTCTTTTCAAGGGATATTGTTTTGACAGGTGTCTGGGCAGGTAAAAGGAAGCATTCAAAAGAAAAAGAAACTCTTTCAGAGTCACAATAATTCAGATGCATTTCCACTATTTCCGTGGTTCAGCTCTGGTATTATAAAGTAATCAACATCGAAACATGACGATGCTATTCAAAGACGTCATAGTTGTACTCATCACCACTGACTCAGAAAACTCATTCACTTTTTACTGATTACTGAATACTAAAAGAATTGTTTTGGTTGGGTAAAACGAGCCTAATGGGAACCTAAATGTTTTTCGTCAGCAAAGTCGATTTCGTTGCTTGATAGTAGAAGGAGTAAAATTTCCGCCAAAACCAGACAGAGATTTGAGACCTGATTACTAGTCTAATGGCAGTCCCCACCGGTCTAATAAAAATCCTCACCAGTCTAATAACATCATCCAAAGACATCCATCATCCACTGCATTAAATGTGGAAAGTTCAAGTCACTTTCCTCTATCAGTGTCTCGTTACAGGTAAACCTCTGTTGACAGATGGCATCAGGTTCTCTCTGAGAAAATTAATACTTCAGCATTTGATGAGTATGTGTATATTTAACAGCTCTTAGACCGTGGAAATGTCAAAGCCGGAAGGAAGTGATTTATCAAGGTGTGATGCTGCCAGGGGAATCTGTCAGTCAAAGATAATGAGTACTAAGTGGTGCTTCCAGTGATAACGTGGCTTATCTATGAGACACTGATAACATGCTGTCTGTGCTAGTGGATCAAGTAAGGCATGAGAGGAAGGACACAATACACACCTTCCTCGAATCCGTTTATACTACGTGATCAGGGGCGGATCCAGAACTTCTCCCAGGAGGGGGCGCCAACCCAATATATTAATCACATTTTCTGAAAAACTCTATGAAATTAAAGAAATTTTGGTCCGTAGGGGGGGGGCGCTTCCTTAGATCCGCTACTGGTGATAACAGAAAAGAAAATACCTGTCAACCCGCATTGCTTGCAAGCTGTGACCTTCAGTCTATTGAATAAAGTAATGTGGTCAGGTTGCGAAGATCCACCAATGCCTGTGGACATGTCTGCAAGTATGTGGATCAAAAAAGGCTCAGCTGCCACGCTGACCTCTATACAGTCAGCAGTGTCGCACCAGAGGTGAATCTGTGAAGTAGCGTGCAGGCAAGGTTTCGTGCAAGTAAGAAATCCACCCTGGCTTCGACACCCAGGGTAGACATCAACAGAAGTCCAAAACAGGGCTATCAGTGGCCCCAGGGAAAGGGACTTATGTCCTTCAAAATCAAAAATTTTAAAAAAAGAAACGATTGTGAGTGTGTCACTGAGGACGGTCAATGGGACATGATGTCTTTTTAGTTTGCCATTCCACGTTCCCAAATTCCCATTAGCATTTCCTTTTTCTCAGAATAAAAAATTGGTGGACACTTCAATTAACGACCTCTTGTTGGCCAGCATGTAAAACCAATCCTGTTTTACACATTATTTGTTAAGCATTTGCTGCTTCTTAGTCTCTGAGGGATTGGAAAAATTGTTTTGTTGCCTTGTTTCGCATCTTTTTATTTTGTCAGGATAAATACATATCAGTATTGCGTGGGACAGCAAAGTCTATTTACTAATCGAGTTGTTCCTTATGAAGATGTATTCTGTAGAATTCAAAATAATTTTGTAAATTCCTGAAGCATGAATTGGGATCACTTTGAATGTTTTCTCTGTTACCTGTGTCTCAGTGGTGCTCTGCTAGCACCTTTGACTCTTAAGCTGGAGGTAGTGGGTTCAAATACCACTTTTTACAATTTGTTTTACAAATTTTGTACAGAATATTATTAGGAAAAAACTCGAATTGAATACACACATTTTGCGATTATTATATACGAGCAATGCATTTGCTACATTTTTAATTTGTGAAAAAAAATTAAATCACTGATATCCAACTGTACCTTTTCACTTTTATTACTTAATCCAACACACAAGACAATTTGATTGTATGCACTTTAATAAAAGAAACTTCCTAGAATAGCATCAATTATCTCCAAGGCAACAATGATAATTCCAGTCTCTACTTAATCCAGAATTCAATGGAGAAGGATTTACCTCCCACCGGATGTATGCTCAGCTGGCGGTGCTGACAGCAATGTACATAAATCTATTTTATTGTACAATTTTGTCACATAGTGTTTCAGAAGAAATTTTCTTTCTGATGTTAATATTTACTGTCAAAGGAAAATTATGCGGATATTACAAATTTATGATAATAAAAATTGTTATGAAACTTTTGTATTGATTTGTTTTTGATTTTACATCAAACTACAAAGTTTTGTTGCTTTATCTTTTTCATTGTAAATATCACATTTACAAAGTATGAGTTTCAGTAGGGATTGATAGAAAGAAAGGGAAAAGGAAATCTGAAGCTGGTTTTAATGGCCATATTTTTCATGGGGAGAGATGTGGGTATAGAGCTGAGACAAAACCTGAAAAGTCTGGACGACAGCGTAACTATCACACGTTTCTTACGAATGCAGTAACCTAGCAACCAACGTTCTACTTAAAATACTTAATTCCTCAGGCGAAGTTCCTCATGCTGTTACACGGTTTATTTCAAAACTGACAGCTGCACTCAAAAGTGCACTCCTACTTTAAATGTGCACTCCTACTTTAAATGTGTACCCCTTCTTTAAATGTGCACTCCTACTTTAAATGTGCACTCCTACTTTAAATGTACACACCTACTTTAAATATGCACTCCTACTTTAAATGTACACTCCTACTTTAAATATGTACTCTTACTTTAAATATGCACTCCTACTTTAAATATGCACTCCTACTTTAAATATGTACCCCTACCTTAAATGTACATTCCTACTTTAAATGTACACTCTTATTTTAAAAGTACACTTCTACTTTAAATGTGCACTCCTACTTTAAATGTGCACTCCTACTTTTAATGTGCACTCCTACTTTAGATATGGACTCCTATTTTAAATATACACTCCTACTTTAAATATACACTCTTACTTTAAATGTGCACTCCTACTTTAAAATTGCACTCCTACTTTAAATGTGCATCCTTAGTTTAAATATGCACTCCTCCTGATTTAAAGGTGTATTCTCATTTTAATAATGCACTACTGCTTCAAAGGTACACTCCTACGTTAAAGGTGCACTGCTGTCTAAAAGGTACACTCCTTTGTCAAAGGCACAACCCTTTTTGAATGGTGCGCTCCTGCTCTAAAAGGTTTATTTTTGTTTCAAAGGCACACTAATGCTTTAAAACAAACTCCTGCTTCAAATGTACACTCCTCTTTAAATATTGTAGTATTTGTATGTATAGCAAATAGAATAGGCCCGTAACTTATAATAGTCTTTTGATATAGTATAGTGTCTTTTGATATAGTAACTGATCCCGAGCCTTTGAATGTTAAAGCCTTCATTCTCCGATGAATTATAAACGGAGACAAAAGGTACAATTTTCAAAGTTCTAAATTAAATCCCTGTGTATTTTAAAATGAACAATAGGAAAATGTCAAAAAGTAGTTTCAATAACATCAAAGATCTCTATGGAAACATATGATATTATATAGAAACTGCTGAGTACGTTCCTCGTGGTGTTTACATTAAGCTATAGAAACTTGAAACACTTTTAATCATCCCACTCGAGGGATTTCCCCTAGTATAGTTCATTATTCCAGCAATCCATTTAATTTGCTTTGACATTTTGAGACGTATTCAGATAGCTTCAGTGAAAGGTTGTATGTCAGCTGATTGTTTGAGTGTCGTAGTTGGCAGGGCACAGGGATTTATCGAGTACAGTTACGTAAATGAAATCAATTAAATTGATTAATTCTGTTTAATTCTTAGAGACCCAACCCGAGTTTGTCCTAAACAAAGTCTGTAGAATCTACAGAATTTTGTAAAATATTTTTGTAAAAAATGGTATTCGAACACACTATCTCTTGTGTAAGAAACCAGCACTCTACCTCAGCACCAGGAAGGCACAGGTACCAGAGACAACCTTTAAATTAACCCTATTTCATGCTTCAGTAATCTTTCGGATTCTCTGAATTCACCGAATTCATCAGTGAATTTCAGTTCCATTTAGGAAAAACTTCATTGTACATGGATCAGGGTCTTTTCCTCTATTTCTTCATTTCCACAGTTTCTAAGGACTTTGCCACATTTTTCTGTGAATGACAAAAAAGAAACAAAAATGCAAAAAATGCCAACAATGGTAACTTTGTTCTCACTGTGCACACAGAAATTGACTCGACCAATCAATTTTACAGCTTAATAATTATCGTCCTTTTATGCCGACTGAATTCTAAATTTACAATTACTGGTGTAAGTAAATAATGAAACTGCAAGTGTGTGGTAATTATGCCAAAATTGCCAAAGTTATATTTGTAAAAAAAAAATCCGTTTTTCTCATATGTGGTGAAATTTCTCTTCCCTGGGAAATAGAAAATCATGTGGATCCTTTTTAGTAGCAGAGGAGGAAATCGCCCCATAGACGCAATGTTATTTGGGCACGTGATTGTTATTGTATGTAATGCCACCTTACGTCATTTCAAGGCATAATCATAATTTATGTTAATATTGAAGGAAGACATGAGGTACCTTATAGTTTAAATCCATAAATCTAATCCAAATTATTCACTTGCTTTCTTTTTACACTATACTACACCTCATGTATAATTTCTGTCAAATGGTGCCATCAGTGAAATTAAAACGAACTATTCAAATTCTTTTGATTTCCTCAGCAGAGGTTGAGGTTGAGATACGAAGCACCAAAAACATAATCGACAGTGAAATCGGGTATGTTTAAAAATATTCATTTTCACTGTCGCTTATGTTTACCAAACATACTTGACAGTTAAATTGAGTATGTTTTCAAACCGAACTGGGTTTCTGGGCAAAAAAAAAACATACTCGATTTAACTGTCGTGTATGGTATTTTCGTAGATATCTCAACCTCAACCTCAAACTAAACAAGATCACAAAATCATATGATATATTTTAGGTGTATTGTGTTGGGTTGGTTTCAATGTGTCTGTAACATGACAACCAAGAACCTCCTGGTCGTTTTTTTCTTCGACGTAGTTCGGTTAAAATGATTGATGGGTTAATCAGGTTTAATGTGGAACCAGGCAGCGCGACATCACATCATCATCCCTTAAAACCCGCCGAGGTATTTACCTGCAGCATTCACAGATTCATCATTGTAGAGAGGTTTAGCACCACAACATTCATACATTCATCATCGTAGAGAGGTTTAACAACACAAAATCAACACGTACAGGGAGCTTTAACACATTAACATTCACACATTCATCATTGTAGAGAGGTTCAGCAACACAAAATCGACACATTCATCATTGTAGAAAGGTTCAACAACACAAAATCTACACGTATAGGGGCTTTAACATCCAACATTCACACATTCATCATTGTAGAGAGGTTCAGCAATATAAAATCTACAGATGCAGGGAGCTCTAACACCTCAACATTCACACATTCATCATTGTAGAGAGGTTCAGCAACATAAATAAATGTTGTTGTGTCAAGTTTCCCGAGATGAATATGATATTATTCCCAGGTGTATGACATGAAGCTAAACTTCCCTGGATGGGCTCCCTACATTAGTGGACATGCGAATGATTGTGTGTACATGCTGTGGTGCTGAATTTCCTCTGGAGATGCATTTCCAAGAACCAGGATGCTTCTGTTTTGTGTTGCTAAACCTCTCTACAATGATGAATGTGTCATAAAGAGAGATTGAAATGGTGCCAAAATCCCCCAAAAACCAAAAACAAACAAAAACAGTCAATGGGATTGAATGTTTCTCACAGCATGAGTATGTACGAATTGCATTATTTTCTTGTTCAAGGATAATATCTGCATATCAAATTTACACTGTATTTTAAGCAGAGACTAAAGCGTGATGTTTCTAGCCCGCGTCACTGACAGTCTAACGTCACCGCGCAAACGAGCTCAACGAGAACATGGAACGCGTAGTGCTGAAACTCTCTAGTATCAGACTCAAACTGAGACGCAGTGATTCGTCTTCAATTACAGGGATTCTGATTGGTCATTTATCAGGCTGAGCCCGCGTCCACTTGCCCAGTCATGAATCAAGCCTGTCTGAACGATATTATAGTATTACATGGCAAACTCTAAGGATGTTTCTGACCTCATCTACATTTTCGTCTTTCCTTAGTGACAGAACTGCCTATTTCAAATAAAAATAAGACTACTTAAACTAGACTAGGCTTTCTTTTCAAAAACGAAAATTCCTGTATTCGAACCCACAACCTACTAATCAATAGTCAGGAGTTATGACCATTAGACTAAAGAAACAACTTTGAGTGGGAGATACAGAAAAACTTTGAGAAGCCTTCAACAATACATGACGAAAAGATGAATAATAGGAAAGGAACAATTGAAACCTCTCTCTGCCGAAGGACTGGTCCGCAGTTAGTATTTTTAATTAATTAATCAGTGTAATAGAGTTTTTCCGTAATTGGCCTTAAATTCTGTAGATTTTAGAGGACTAAAAAAATTTGGCAGCAAAATATTATCTCCACTGGGAAGTGTCCTGCATTCTACCACTGAGCTAATTCCACTATCTGCTCTATTGATTCTTGGACTTTGAATGTTTTTGGAATCAATAGAGCATGACTACATAAGGATCTAAAGGGCTGTGACTTCCAACATATAGCAGAACTGCTTTACTGGTAGCATGAAGGAGATGAAAGTCAGAGCAAAACTCACTTCCCAGTGGAGGTTGCTGCGAGCTTTTTCTAGTTCTCTAGTGATTCAAATCTATAGAATCTAATGTCAATTACGGAAAATCTAGATTGTGTTGTTGTATCAGTGATGACGATTCTGCTGGGGAAAGGGCTTCTTTGCACTTAAAGGTAGTGAAGGAACTGCCTGATGTTTCTTCTTCTTCGGGTTTCTTTGAATGTATTTCAAAAAGACTGGTAAGCAATAGACGGTGTGTGCGTGCTGTCTCAAAGGAAGGAACGTCTAAAGAGGATAATTTTTTCTTGGAAATGGCACCGATATTCCTCATTCTTTTTATAAACCATCACCCACCACCATCATGAGCTGCTATTATTTGATAAATTACATTACACTAAACAAAAGTGGAATGTTATAATTAATGTCCTGATTGTGAGGGAGGCAGCAGGTGGAAGTAGTGCACCCTGCAGGAAGTTCAATGAATTCTGCCATGTGCGGGGAAATCCATAAGTTCTGCCCCAACAAAAATCAGTGGATTCATTGATTTTCATGCCTATTATCCACAAATATCAAAGTCTTCTGAAATGTATGTCTTATTAAGGCAGTGTAGCTTTGATGTACAATTAGTTTGTCATAA
>JBCAUG010117699.1:0-21327 GCA_038406175.1 Haplosyllis leylae | reverse complement strand
TCCAGCCGGGGGGGACTGATCACCCCCCTTGTGGACAGACTTCAGTCTGAGTACCCCCCCCCCCCGGAACTTGCTACGCCGCGGTCGGTATGCCTCTTGCGTTCACGCAGGAGGACTTTCTTGTTCTGATTAGTTTGTTTAACGAAAACATATATATTTAACTGTCGGGAACTGCAGAAAAACATTGAGCAAGCGTAGTCTCTATTTGGCTAAAAGCATTAGCAACACTCAACGCTAAATTTTACGCATAACAAAGAAAACTAGTAAATATTATTCAGTTTGCAACAATCATCCTTTGCTCAAAAATACATATATCTTCTAAAAAATAATAGGGAACTTTAAAACCAGGTGCGGATCCAGGATTTTGCCAAGGGGATTAGCCCACCATTTAAAGTCACCGATTGCCAGTGTGGCGAAGTGAAATTGTGTGAGCAAATTGAGCCATTTATGGCTTGGGTCCAGAATGCTCAAATATACATTTTCCCACATTCTAGAGACTTTTTTCTCTAATTACGGACATTTACTTGAACACCAAAAATTGATAAAAAAAGTAAATTGTACTTCAATAAATTTGGGATTATCACTGCACAATTTGCAAAATAGGATTTTAAAAAACTTTATGAAGTACCAGTGCCCTTTAATTACCCTTTGACTTAGGAGTTGTGCCAAGGAAAAGAGGCTAGAAATATTTATGACATAACTGTTGAAAAATAGTCAAATACAATACATTGATCCAGTCTAAGGTCATCGTCCATTTGTTACATGCTACAAAAACTGAAAACTATAACTAAAGACAACTTAGGCTCAGGTGTACACCTAGCACCCTAAAATATGTAAAACCAAGACCAACAGCCATGACATTTTTGTTTAGTTCTGAGTTAGTTGAGAAATAATATGCCCACCCAAGTGAGACAAGGAAAATGTGTTTAATCTGAATTATGGAAAATGGTGATATATTAAAGAAATAATATGGTGGGCAAAGGCAGGCAACACAATTGGAGAACAATTAAATATGTTCCTAAAATGTTCTAGATCTATGTTTATTTTTGGGGCCTCAAAACTTGGAATACCGCGGGGGGGGGGGGGAGTTTGACACACTGAATCCGCACCTGATTAAACAACACTTCAAATATTGGAAAACCGTTTCCTATACTTGGGAAAGGAACGCCTGTTACGAATTCCCGGTCAAAGCAAAAACAAAAAACAAAAAAAATCGCTTTCTGTCAACGTGAACGAGACAAAATGTATCTATTTCAAATAGACCTAACAGGACAAAAATGAAAACAAGGAATAAAGTATCAGTGCACATTAATGGAAGACTCAACATAAGACATGAGGTCAAAGTAAAACACTTTTTCATTAACAACAATGCAAAATGAATTTCCTTTTTTTTCTCTAAATGTGAACACTAGTCCATTTGTGGTACCACCGATACTCATATTTTGGACTTGACATCTGGTCTGGGTTGAAATAAAGAGCGGATCATTCACCGCCTGCATGCTTTACGCAGTTATTCCCAGTGATTCTCAGACCAATCTCTGCTGTTAAATAATGTCTTTACAAAACAAAAAAAAACCCCAGAGAAATCTTACCACAACACCTAGCAGATCTGACCTTCAAAAATGTTGGCAGGTCTATTTATCTGAGAAAGAACTGCACCAAAATACCCCAATAAAGTGTACATCGTGTATGAAAATGAGAATTGAAGTCAATGAAAGCTCAAGTGTATTTGTACCTAGTGAGAGATACTCCGCCTGAGAAGAAAATATAGAAAAGCAGGTACAGTACAATCTCATCTTTATGGTCATTCGTCTGAAAGGGGAGTCCTTTATCATCAATTTGAAAATTAGACGTAACTATATCAAATTTGGACGTTTGCACTTTGTGATTTGTTCACACTGAATGGCCTGAAAATGAGGTACTACTGTACCCGTCATTTACACTTACAGTGTCACATTTCTTATCACAAATGGAACTTTTTTTACACTGCAGCTGTATTGCATTTGTGGTTTTTTTTTCATAAAAAGGACTCAAAAAATATATGGAATAAAATGGGTACGATTGAAGGTCTGGTTTTTCATCGAAGTACTGAAACAATTTTCATGAGTTCAATAATTTGAGTTCATTAAATCAAAAAGAACTCTGGATACATTTATAATTTCATGTGGGGTTAACAAATTTGACTACTATTACATACCTTTCGGATTGTATTCACACCTGTGTGAAATATTAGATTTTTGCATTTGAGTGTGGACGTATATTTTGCCTTTGAGTGTCGCATAGATACATACGAACACATAGCAAACCTACTTGTCTGCACGCAGTGGCAAAATTGTTCATTTCACGTAAGTGTAAATAGGCCATTAACTCAATTCGATCCTAAATGAATGCTCCTAATACTTTAAGAACTCCATAAGGTCTGTTTTGTTTTGTATGGGTGTTCTTGTGGGTCTTCCTAGATCGGGTCGGCTACCAGTTTGCGCTTTGATCTCCAGGAGAACTGGACCATCAATCTCTCTCATCTGCTTTACACAAGATGCCACTTCAGCTGGTTCCGACGCCACCATTGCCTGTTGTTCAACAGAATATTGCTCATCTCTGGCATTCGTTACCCTTGTTATATATTTTACATTCTCCAATTAATAACTCATCACAAGAAATAAGCACTTACACTTTCTGATTATTTATTAAATTTCTGACAAAGCACCAATTCCAAAATTAAAAAAATTCTTGAAACGAAAGTTTTGACTAAAAATTAAATTTCTTCCAAAACTTTAAGTAGTTAAATGGCCAACTTACGTGCTTGTATCCGCTAGCCAGAGCTATTCCGGAAAAACTAAATTCTTCCTTGGCTGCAGCGGAGGGTTGTCCTCCCACGGAATCATGCGCCCCATTGTTGATAAGGATGTGCTTGAAGTTGATAGGTCCCTTGGTACCGATCTGAGCAAATGAGCCCATGTGCATTATCGCAGCGCCATCACCGTCAATGCAGAATATCTAAAAATAGGCACCAAATAATACAAATGGTTTCTTATTTGGTGAAGTTCTTTTTCTTTCAAGTGATTACCCCCGGGATAAACTCTACGCAATTTCAACATGATTAGTAAGAAATGAATATTATTTTTCATTGTGGCCTTCCTTTGGTATCATCAAGGTAATTCCCCAACATCAAACTCTTCCTGCAGTACTTATGTATGTATATTCTTTAATATTTACCTGTCTGCTGCGTTTGTGCATAGCTATTCCCATAGCTATACTTGTGGCATGTCCCATTGAACCTACTGTCAAGAAGTCTTTTTCATGCCCATGCCCCTTCTCAACTCTATGATAGAAAATAAACAATGTCCAAATTAGTGACAGAAGCGGGTCAATAATTGAAGAGTGGACGGTGGTACAGGATTGGTGGCTGAGAGTGATGGCAAGAGTCCCTACTGTATCGGCGATGCCATGAGGATGCGGTCGGAGAAGATGCCGGACTTCTAGAGGATGTCATGGGCAGAATCAGGTTGGA
The DNA here is from genome assembly GCA_038406175.1 of Haplosyllis leylae. Taxonomy (NCBI): domain Eukaryota; kingdom Metazoa; phylum Annelida; class Polychaeta; order Phyllodocida; family Syllidae; genus Haplosyllis; species Haplosyllis leylae. The sequence goes on along the minus strand of JBCAUG010117699.1, from coordinate 17,816 downwards.
CAGTCTTTATGTTAAGAGAAGTTATAGGAAGCAAGGCTACTTTGAACCTGTACAAAGTCATAAAACAGAAACGTGTATCGCACAATGTACACATAAAAGTATGCTCACCTGTATTCAAATAACTCTCTACTCGTCTGCCCAGTTGTTCCAACAGTTACATCATAAGGCCCAAGTGAATCTATGATGAGCTTTATGGCGTCTTCTCGTGTTAACGGCCATCTGTAAAATAGTTTGAATAAAATCTAATTATTTATCTATCTTTGAGAAAAAACTGTAAAACCTGAAAAGGCGAGTAAGAGTAAGAAAGGATTCCTTGGTTCTGTTAAGGGTCCATTTACACTGACAGAAAGCAAAAGCGAAAAAGATCAAAGAATCATCAGAAAAGATCAAAGTGTAAGCGGCAAACATCAAAGAAAGTTTTCGCTTTCGCTTTCGTTATCGCTGAGTGTAAATGGGCCCTAAGCAGAATGAAATAATGGGAAGAAACCATTTGTTTTATTATTTCAGACATCCAAGCCCCACAAACTCTCTCCCAGTAAAGCGTGGTTATTTATTTCACTTTCAGAATGTTACTTTCGAAACACAAAAGAACCTTTTGTAAAACTATAATCAAGTGAAGTATTTAAATTGGAGTGCTGCTCATCTGAGAACCTTTTAGGTTCCTGCCATCTTGATTCATTATATTCACTGTATCCTTGAGAAGGTCACCTTCTTTACACGATAGTAAATTAACACACACACACACACACATTTATCATAAAATGGAGACTCTATTGTGCAACTGAAGAGGTTGAACTTACTCCACATCGGGTTGTTTGAGTTTATATGGGCTGAACGTTTGCCGTTTCACTAGGAGACAGTAGGGTCCACCAGATGTCTCCATGTGCTGCTTCGCCGTCAGTAGGGCCTGCAAATTAACGCACCATATTAACGCACCATATCCGTGCGGAGTATAAGTAGCGGAGACTGATATTTTCCGCACACATTGAAATTTGTTATGAGCTATTATTGAATATTCCTCTTCCAAAGTCCTTCCTTTTGATGATTTATGTCACACAAACTCTTCAAATTATATCAATTGCTCTGTCTCTTATTCGTCTTTACGTCTGTTCCCAGCTAGAAAAAGACAACAGAGGCTGGAGACAGACAAGGGATCCATCAAAAGGACCTTAACAGACAGACTTTAGGAGAGGAATATTCAATAATAGCTCAAAACAAATTTCATTTCCTTTTGCAATTATCAGTCTCCTGATGCAAATATCAGTCTCTGCTATGAATATCATTGGAAATATCACCACGAATAATCATGAACCGAGAACAGAGGTGAAAAACTCACAACAGAGACACAGTAAAAATCTGTTCTCCTTGTTCTCCTGTTAATTCAATACTTTCATGTCATGAGTGAGAAAGCTACTTTGCGCAAAAAAAAAAACCAACAACAACAAAATTTCGCGAGAGGCTTTTATGATTCCACGAAGATAGAAAACATACAAAGTCGATGTACGCAAAGGTCGAACATCTCATAACTATGTTTGATACAAAGCCAGAACCCCACAAAATCTTATTAATTGTTGTGGTATTGTTTGCCAATGATGTACATTGATGCACAGTAACCATTGGTTACTACAAAGGATCAATTCGAAAATAATATGTTTTCAACAACCATGCAATTTCTGGATGCATCAGCTTGTCAGTACTTTTTGTGATTTAATAATACTGAATTCCCCTTTTGAATTTTTAAATGTCAGTAAAACAATAAATCAAGAACGGAAAACCGATATTTGTGAAATGATTTCAAATTATGCATACAGGTGATTACTTGTTCTCGATATTTGATGCAAAAAACTTCATTGCCAATTCAATTGTTCGCAAAGTATTCAAAATCATGGACTTTCTTTGGAAAGGGTACAGGAAAACAAGAATTTTTTTGTCGTATGGTGACCTTCGGGTGATACTTTACTCACATTTGTCTGTTTGTCAAAATATCTGTATAAGTACTGCGTATCACTATGAAAACCTATTTAAAAATTTCAGCAAATAGCCGACATAATTTAGCATAATCTGTCTAAGAATGTGATACTCTTACCTTTTCAGCTCCATCCTGATAGTCAGGCAAAGGTTGCACTGGTATTCCCATCGAAGCTGATAAATCAAAGATAAAGATCAAATGAACTGAAATATCAGGAACAACATCACCAAATATAGATCTAGCAAACATTCTGGCATAATTCAACAAAGAAATTCTGCATGTCAAAATAAATTCTGGATGGAGGGCTCTAAGCTGTCATGAGAGGACAGATCTGTATCTCGGAAGTAAACCGACCCCTTGCTTACCCTCAGAAAATTTATACATAGACCGCTCAAGCATTACATTAAAACAGAAAACCCTAGTCAAAAGGTATCAGAGACAAGCAGTCTTAAAAATTTGATTCTTACCGAGCATATTTGGTGTTGCTTGCCCTTGGATCATGTGTTGTGGCTCATCGCGTTTGCCGGGCTCTCCTCTCCAGCCAACTAATAACAACATTGGAATACTGTACACACCTGGGCAGGCCATCGACATGATTGGGTTGACAATATTGCCCAAACCAGAGTTCTAAAATTGGGAAAATACTTCAGATTGTTTACTGAAAGTGTGCTTTTGCAGTTTGCGTGAAAAGAAAAAAGAACAATTTACTCCCAAAAAATGAAAATAGAAATAAAACTATGTCAGGCATTAATACCCTTTCTCAAAAAAAATATTGGTCTCATCACATACTATGTCAAGCTTTAATACCCTTTCTCAAAAAAATATTGGTCTTATGACATACGATATAGGTAAATTGTACATACATGTTATGAGACAAGACCAAAGAGCAATGACAAAGAATATACAAAATAGCCGAGCCGGAGTGGCTGAGTGGTATACAGCACTGTGCTCGAGGCACAGATGATCGTGGGTTCAAGCCTGGCCCGAACCTCCACCAATGCTTGCGGACACATTTGCAGGTATGTGGATCAAAAAGGCTTAGCTGCCATGTTGACCTCTATACAGTCAGCAGGTGTTGCACCAGAGGTGAATCTGGGGATCACAGAGGCAAGAAAGCATGAAAAAAGGGGGATCCATTCTGGTTTTGAAACCCAGGGCAGACGTCACCAGAAGTCCAAAACAGGGGCATCAATGGCCCCATGAAAAGGACTTATGTCCTCAAAAAACACAGAGAAGATGAATGTCATTCTACTCAGCAATATTTTGTTGGCGTGGATAATCTATCCATACATTTCCTCAAACTTGGAATTCAGTTCGGTGGTTTGCGCAAGGAGACTCCTTGGTTTGTATCACAGATTTTCTCAATGCAGACACTAATCAGTAATACTTCAATAGTAAGGTATTGTGACGGTGGTGCCATTTTCCCCCTACATACCTGTAGATAGACCATGGCGTGCTTTCCAGTTGCCAGGTGATACCCAGCAGCCAGTGCGACGGCCGAACCCTCATTCGCTGTGATGACATGTTGGTGTTCAGGAGTGTGAGCCGTGATGTAACCACAAATGTCTGGTAAAATATTTTATTGTATCAATAAATCAAATAGAGAAAAGAGAATAAATTTGTAAAATGCAAAACAGCAAGCTGCAGTGGAAATTTGATTCTTCATATAATATCAACGTTATCAGTGACGGATCCATGATTTCTTAGAATATGGGAAGCTTATCCCTTTAGGAAGGATGGCAACAACTGAATTTTAAAATATTCTGTCCAAGAAACCCACGAAAATGAAAGCCCTTTTGATTGTGGAAGATACCATAACACATTTTCCTGTTCTAAACGTGTTCGAAATGCATACCGAACGTATGAAAGAATTTCAAACCGACAAATATTTTCATTACACATGAAAATAAAACCAACGTTTCATTTGAACAAAAGGAGTAACTTCTTCTGAAAATAATTCCTGAAAGTGTATTTTGCAGTTTTACCAATATGTATGGTAAAATTATTAAATTGCATTGGTAAAATATATTTGCTGAGATGACCACAATTTCAATTGTTCGGATCAATTACCTGATACTGATTATAGTGGAATGAGTCTGAACAGCTGCACGGTTTATTGATGAAATATAACGGTGGTCATTGTCAAACTGATAGAATTGTATTCAGTCCCATTATATTACCAAGAGTATTGAAACGAATATTATGCAAAATTTATCTTAATAATAATGTCAATTATTAATCGATGTCTAACGAATAGAAATTAATGTAAACATAAAGATTCGATTCCAATGACAGATATATTCCTCTTGTTTCTTTCAGCTTGTTGCTCAGCTGCCGCATTCGACAAGTTTGTTTTTTTGTAAACAACTGGTAACCATAGCCACTGGCACAATTGCCTATTTCTGATAATTTCTGGTAAATACCATTTGTAATTTAAAGAAAATTTATGATTTGGTATTAAATGTCTAAATTCTCTCCAACAGTTTCTTTCCATTCCTCCATGAAGTTCGTCAAAAGTGAATGAAAATAAAGTGTATTGTAAAAAAAAATTGATGTGGGATTTGATTTGATTTGATCAAATGCGCCACCCAAAATTATTTTCCCTGACACGTAACTTCTAACTTTGCAGAAAAGGACTAGAAAATGTACCTGAAAATAGGTATTCAATTAATAGGGCAACATTTTCTAGAGTTACCAATAAAAAGAACATATTATTAATGTAGATCTGAAAAAAAACTAAAAACTGTTCTAATCCGCAGATGACTGGCTAAGTTTAGATTTGTCTACTTCGAGGATGTTCTTCAAATTGATTTTCAGTTCTATTTCATTTCATTGGTCAAATTAAACAAGAACATTCTGCTAAACGTGTAGCGGCACCAGAGTCTCATTCCACTCCTAAACAGCACATCGCATGAGAACTTTAATTAAAATTTGAACAAATGTTCAATTGGTTTCATCTCATTTGACCAGAATTGCTTTTTAATAATCTGTCTTACCTTTTAACAGTGAGTCAGGAACTCCACAGAAGAAGTCAACACCAATGTTACGAATAGCTTTGTACATTTCTCCAGGATCAAGAAAATCTCGCACCAGTTCCAGCAAAGGTCCCGCCTCTTTGTTCCTTTTCTGTGCCTCTGCATATTGCTTCAAATATGTATAATTCTAAACATTGAGCAATTAAGGAAATAGCTACACATGTTTTAAGTACAAGACTTGGATTAGGGTGCACCTGAGATCATTTGACACTTAGTAGGCTCTTTCCGTTTAATTTCATCAGATGGTGCAGGAACAATACATTCATATTACTTGAACTTTCGTGATATCATATTGGAGACTAGGATAGTTGAAGCGAATGACCTTATATCAAGCAAATCAGCGCATTTGGATAATTCAGATTTTCTAGACAAACTACAATGATAACTGCGTTTATGTCCCGAACGTTATCTGGTGACTAATGAGTAATATGATGTCAGTTAATACTATATTCACAAATTTCGCCAAAGAATGATCTGAAATGGAATAGAACTATTTTACTTGCAGTATTGATCAATTTGCTTTTGTAGATGAATAATTTTTCTTTTTCCTCATAGAAGAGTGGAAACAAGAAATGTTACATCTTTTTTTTTACTTTAGAAAGAAATAAGATTCTCTAAAAGGAATTCCTGATTTTTGTGTCAATTTGTATCATAGATTTTAGAAGTCCAGGCCAGGCAAACTAGGTACAAAATATGCTTCAAAAGATTCTTGTCATTGCTAGAATTCGAAATGACTTACTTTTTCATGAGATACCGATGCGGTTTCCTCTGTTGGCTGAGTTCCGTAGAAGTGTCTCTGTGATGATATAAGTAATGAACCACACCATCTGCTAGTCTTTAAAAAAGACAAAATTAATATACTACCCTAATTTATTTTCATTTTAATGACATTTTTCAAAACAAAATCTTATGCGGACATGAAATTTCGTTATCGTGGTTGCGAACGATAAAGTTTTACTTTCCTTAAGACTATTTGTATCACGTTTTACAGTCTGCTAACTTTCTGCTCTCTTTCTGCTCTGTGACTTTTTGAACAGTGGTTTTCTTTTTATTGTATACATTGATGAAGATGTGCTAGGAATAGTACAAGAATGTGGAAGTTACAGTTCCACATGTTTCCGGATTTATTTTTTGCGAATTTACGCCCCCCCCCCTTCCCCAATAAAGAACCGCATTTGAAGATGTATAATATCTGCCATGAAATGTACAATTGGTGAAAATTTTCTTTCACATATGTTTGTATTGTTACTGAAAATTGTCCAGTACAATTTGTCATAGTTAAATGCTGTATGTCCGAGTGATGGAATTGACCCTGTCCCCTTTTGCCCCTTTACCCCCGATTTCCCCCTTAAACAGTTCACGTCACCAGACAATTCCAAAGTTGAACACAGTTTGGGGGGATTCCGCAATGATGAAAATGTTGCTTTCAAACCCAGATATGCCCTGATATGGGGAAAATCGAAACAAAATCCAACATTTCTATTGACACCAATCTAGGTCTAGCTTATTCCAAATATGGATGAATCATCAGCCAAGTATGTTGATCTTTTTGGATTGCTGTGTGGCTTTAGTGTATGAGCCCATTCACATTCCTAATGTAACACTGTTCCAATATTTTCTAATTTGGTTATTTAAAGGAAACCGCTGTCAGACGATATCGTCTGTACCGCTGTGTCGCCATATAATCTATTAGACTAGTCTACGTCCACCTTAAACAAGGTGTCCTCTTTGCTGTTCTAGATTCGTATTGCCTTACCTGGCAGGTAACTTCCTCTACAAGTTGCTTTCCCTTAGCACACCTGGATACTCCTTGCCATATATTTCTTCCAAAATTCCCAATCATTTTCAAATGAAACAATTTTGGGGTAAAATAAGTAAATTTACTGTTATATTTACTGATGGTACACCTGTGCAACCAACGCCTAACTAAGAATCAATACAATTACACGCTCGCTATTCTATTTTTTGTTGTGGCGACTGACCACGTGACGGAACATGTCATAACGCACACAAATCCCGCGGGATTTTGATGGAATAATTCGCATTTACTGTTAATTTCCTAAAGGCGCGCATATTTTTCCGACTCCAGTTCTAGTTAAAAAAAAAAAAGAAATACTAAATGAAAATGGTCTGACTATGTCCTCTGACTTGTTTGTAGGTTGAATTCAATTACCTTAAAGCTCATTCAGACCAAGCGACAGCGTGAGCGAGAGCTTGTATTGCTAGCAATGGATTCTATTGAATCATACCAGTACCATTCACACCAAGCGATAGTGAGAGTTGCTGCTAGTGGTGCTGCTCCAAAATGGGTCCAGAACCCATTTGATTTTTTACTGCTAGCAAGACCCAGCGATACCACTCTCGCTCCCGCTCACGGTCGGTGTGAATAGACCCTTAGACATAAACTTCAATGCAGGACTGGGGTTTCATAGGTTTTTGGGAAATGTCAGAAGTGCGACTTCAGGGAGATTGAAGACAAACGGTGCCTTTCTTTTGGAAATAAACCTTTATTGGTCATATTTGCTTATTCTAACATGAATAACACAACTTACAAATAAATACAGAGTGAAGGCAGATGCGAGTTAGATGGACTGAATAATATCCATCATTACATAACAAATATGCACCTTTAATACAGAACTATTTCCTTGAATCGTGAATCACTTACTCCTGGTCGGTTTCAGGACTTCTCCTAAGATGGGGCGCCAACCCATAGATGGTTGCTTACCAAGTATATATATATTTTTAATTTTCTGAAATACCCTGTGAAATTGAAGGAAATGTGGTCCGTAAGGGACATGACCACTTGGATCCGTCATTTCTTGCACGAATATAGCAGACAGACAAAATTGACCCACGCACACGCAAAGTTTGTATTATTAATTTAGGTATTTCGAAACTAAACATGAAGGAGGTAATATAGAAACACATCACGTGTCCGTTGTTTAGATCTTTTCGGGGGCTGAGGGGGTAACGTTGACTGTTGCATCGACTACTACTGGAGCAGGAGCAGGAGCTGGTGCTGGAACCGGAACAGCACCAGCTGGAGGTGGGGGATAATACCCTGGAGCATATGGCTGGTATGCTGGTGGTTGTGCTGGATACCCAACTGGCACGGGTTGTGGTGCGTAACCTCCTGGTGGTGGGTATGTTCCTGGAGGGTATGTACCAGGAGGAGGGGGTGCACCGTAGTAGTTGATTACTGTAGGCTCAGCTGGAGCAGGCGCCGGTGCCGGTTGCACCTCCGTTGTTTCCTACAAAGCAAAACTGTGAATCATGAGGACAAAATATATTGAATTACAAAATATTTGGTCTATTTCCATGTGAAATTTTCGGCAATAATTTTTTTAGCACAAATTTATCAAAGCCATATCGCACAAACAAGAACGTAATCAACAATATTATAAATTTGTGTCACAGATGTTTTCCTCCTTTATCAACGGGAAGTTCCGTAAAAAATTACAAGAGTATATGTTACAACTTCATTGCGAGAAATCGTCGGCTCGGCAGAAATTGTAAATCATTGTGTCACAAATTTACACTGACAGGAGGAGGTATCTGACCCATGTACATAATTTTGAATCAATAAACTTGAAAAAAGCAAAGATTATGTCACCTTTATAATAACAGTTTGAGGCTGAGAGTTTCTACTAGAGGATGCAGCAGCACCTGCAGCCATTCCAACAACTGCGGCCGTAGCAGCCATTGGAACAACCGGGACGTACGGTCTTCTTGGCGCCACCACCACTGGCCTTGGTCTTACGACCACTCTTCGCTGAAACAAGTGGTGTAACTTGAATAAAATATATCAACGTTTGACAAACAATCATAATAGGAATTTAGGAATAAGAGGGATTATAAGTTCAGAAATGTACCAAACTTACAAAAACAAAGATTGTGGGAGACGTTTTTCAAAGTAGGAAAGCAATTCTGAATGGTAATGGTCTATTGATTTTGTAGATAAACAAGGAAATTTTGTCTTGATTTCTATTTTGCCTTTCACAGTTTATTTTTCCGTGTCACGTAGTCTTCTGCAAAGGGATAAATAAAACATGCCTTATCTTCACAAGGTTCTTGCACTTGCTCTTGCCTGTGGGGACATCTCGAAAACTAGCACAAATGGTGATAGAAACGGATGAAAAGGCATTTTGACATGAGAGATGCCTCTTAAATATTGGACCTTTGAAACAAAATTTGCAAAATCACAATTGAGTATATATCATACTGGATAAACTTGTATCATTTTATGATATGCCTATTTCATCTTGTACCAGAAATACGAAGTAAACTAATATTATGGACTTCGAGAAATTTTTATTTCAAACCTAGGGCACGGGATCCTCCCTACAATTTCCCTTTCTTTTTTAAAATTTTTTTTTTTTTGAAAGATTGGCAGAAAATTGGATTAAGTCAGTGGATTAGGTCTTCAAAACAATTTGAATAAGTCAGTGGATTAGGTCTTTAAAAACTGAACTCTTCTGGAATTTTAAAGTTAAGCCTTACCACGCCCAAAAATGGCCCATTCTTACAAACCAAAAGCGGAAAAATCTGTAAACATCAAAGAAAAATTTCGCGTTCGCTCGGTGTGAATGGGCCTTAACGTCGTAGCATGAACCGAAACCATACTTTTTCCCTATACTGAGTCGTGAAAAAAGCAAAAATAAGCTTGCTTAGAACAACTCACCCCGTGAACTGGCATCTTATATCCGGTTTTGTTTTGTTCTCTTCACACTGGTAATTTCCAAACAACTGTCTACGCCTGATAACTTCAGAAGTTCTACTCTTAATGACCAACGGCTTTGGCTGTACAAGGGTTTATGTATCTTCACCAGGACAAGGTTTGAAGAACTGTGTACCATATTACATGTGACTATGATTCATTGATCGAACAAGGAATCTTACTTCAATAAATCCATGTTATCTCACGTATACTGCATTCTGCGTCATTTTGTTTGCTGGAGATAAGAGTTCAAACACGTTTTACCCTGTTTTGATGAACCACCAATTTGAGCAACTATTATATTGTGCACACAATAACAATCAGTGTAAGATTTAGATATTTTGCCATTACTTTCTTACATATCTAATGATATTTTCACAGAATACAAAAATACGGCTTCAGGATTGCTTGTTATTCTTCAGGACGAACTAAAGAAAATCTCATTTCCGAAACAATGTGTTATCAATAAAATGGTTGCACTGATTAATTTCTATTGACGACCGATTCATCGACATTTGTCTACGTTCCTTTTCAATTTGGGGGAAGGTGCAAAAGCTGATTACACATGTTCTAACATCAGTATCAAATAATGACAGGACAGAAACAGTGTCAATATTTGCAAGTTTTTGTGTTTTGACTTGATCTTTGTGAACATATCGTCAAATATGCCTTTCTTTAATAAAAATCCATTGTCTTCCAATTCGGATAATTATTTAGATAATATACTCAAAAAGGTAATTGTTCGAAGAAAGTAAATTAATTTAAATCTTTATTTCCACCGATTAGTTTTTACAACTACGTTGTTTCACGACATCAACTGCACGCATGCAAATAGCTGGTTTGACCATGACTATATTTCTTGTTTGCATTGAAAATATATCCATGACGAAAAAGATCCGAGTTTAAAAATATTCAGCTTTTTTTGAACGGATCTCAAATATCAACCAATACTTTACAAAAGAAATTATGGGAAACAATGGATTTATAATTTGCACGCCAGAGAAAACACATAAAATGTACATAATAAAAATCGGGTTAAAAAAAGCAGCACATAGTTTATTGCAATGATAACACTATGTGATAGTTTAATCCCTCATCTCTTAAAAGTTTCGATTCTCTTTACCAAATACAAGCATAATCTTTCTTAAGGTGTGTTCACACGTAATATAATCGTGGCCGTCATCAGAGTTTAACACCGTGTTAATACCGACAGTGACTTCGATTCGCAGAATGGATTTGTAACAAAAAATAGTGCAAGAACATGTCTGCAATTAATTCAGTGAATTTCTAACTTGTGCACCATTGAAGTGTCGGTTTCAACATTAATTATTTCCTTCGGTTATGCTTCTTATTTGTCCCACAAAGCTTCGACATTTCAGAAAATTCATCATCCCTAGCGTACAGTCTTTCACAAATGATGCCAATTCAAAGGAAAGTCGTGGACTCCTTCGTGACAGAATTTTCTAATCTAAATAGTTTACGAAACTGTTTATATTTGATATAGTATCAGATTAAATTTTGAACAATCTATTCTATTAGTTAGAAAGATAAGTAGCATTGTTCAACACTGGCAAATGATGGGATGCGCTGTAGTCATACGTTGATTGGTACGCATGGTCGGACGGAAGATTAGAACAATTTACAGCCATGCTAATGTTCAGTTCGTGGTTACCATGGTGATGGTTGACGTGCACGACTGGAAAATATAACAATCATATTTTTTTTTTTTTTTTTTTTGCAATCTAAACATCTAGACAACTAAATAACTAGTAATCTATGAAACTCTGACACTAGGCAACTAGGAAATGTCTATATAAACTGTTAAAATTTTGGCTCAGATCAAAAAATCCTGATGAAAGTTGACTGAAACATCGATGTAGATTTTTTACAGAATAATTACCACACGTTCAAACCTTAAAAGCTGGTGTTTGTTCAGTCTTTTTTCGAAATATTTCTAACCTTAAATCTGGACTAGTATCCTAGTGATCCACCAGCTGCCCGGGCGAGGCGAATACACACAGAATGAAACTTTTACAACTGTGATTTTGCAAGAACACTTAAAATTTTCTATTATTGAAACTTGCATAGTATCCTAGAGATCTCACAGTGAGGCAATACGCTCAACCAAAGAAATCTAACAAAATTGCAAGAATAAGAACGCTGCCATGACAGCAACCACGTGGAACAAGTTCAAGGATGCCGACAAAAATTCAAGTAAAAAAAGACGAAATAGACCAAAATATTCACAGAGAAAGGCTGAAAAATTATACAGACAATTTTTAAGGGATTTAAGACATTATAACAGAAGGAAATTGAGAAGAAATACCAAAAAAAAGATGCAAAATCAATGGAAAATTACCCAGAATGCAACCAACTCTGAAATCAAAACAAGGCTTCGAAAGCAAGAAGACACGAAAAATTACAAGAATTGTAAAATATTAATAAAAAAACTGATTCTACCAGAAGGAGTGACGACTGTAATCATACCAAACATGAACAGAAAAAACAAACAGAGATATTGCAGTCAATGTGATTATTCATACACGGATAAAAGTTCATTTAATAAGCACCTGAGGGCCAAACACAAGGACCAAGTACTAGCAATGGAGTATCAGTGTAAAGATTGTGACAGAGGATTTGAAAAGAAACATCACTTGCAGACCCACTTATCAATGGTACATAACAAGACCAAGACTGTCCAAGGAGGTGACAAGACCCAGGACCAAACCAAGCCAACCGCAACAAGAATCCAGCTAAGTCCAACTAGATCTAACCCTAGTACCACCGCTGCTAGTAATCTAGACTACAGCCCCAACCTACCTCCTCATACTCTTTGTTACAACCCGGGTGTGCTTAACCAATACCTAGACCCAGTTGAAGTTACTGTATACACGGATACCAGTTCTCCACAAAGCAACCTAGTAGAAACTAGAAATCTAGAGAACTCTGGAACATCTACCCCTGAAGTCAGAGACCTTCTAGCAGAAGCTATGTTACAGATTGAGAAGAACAATAAACTATTTTCTGAACAAGACATTAATTCAGTATTCAATGGGGGACTGGTGTCCCCCAGCCTAGAAGAATTTTTTGCAATCTAAACATCTAGACAACTAAATAACTAGTAATCTATGAAACTCTGACACTAGGCAACTAGGAAATGTCTATATAAACTGTTAAAATTTTGGCTCAGATCAAAAAATCCTGATGAAAGTTGACTGAAACATCGATGTAGATTTTTTACAGAATAATTACCACACGTTCAAACCTTAAAAGCTGGTGTTTGTTCAGTCTTTTTTCGAAATATAACAATCATATGTTTGTTACCACTAAACAATCCATTGAGAATATGTATGAAAGATGAAATGTGCTTCATTATTATTTCAAAGTTCAAGATACTTTCCGCTTACCAGAATGTCTCGCTGGATAGGAAAATGTGGTGTGACTAGAGTGAACTGGAGCATCTTTTGGTCTGGCCGAATTCTTGTCCAACAGATTCAGAGGGTCATGGGACTCCGTATGATACACGGTCATTGGTCCACGTTGTTGTATAACCGGTACACTGTGTTCTATGATTGGTCGGGTGGCTTGGTATCCAGAGGAACTCAGGTAATCTGAAAGGATAGAGTTTCCCAAATTGTTGAAGTGTTTTCTTGAAAGGACAAGCTTACAGTAATAAGGTTTCTACAATGACCTTCCATCTGCTCATCTATTCTGGTTAGTAATGTAATTTAGTAATATGATACAACTGTTCCACACATTTTTGGAATTTCTGTTTCTAGTTTATCACAAACAATCTCCAAAAAGCAACCATTTTTTACGGGCTACTTATGCCTGTTTAACTTCAGAACCTTTTGTCTTATTATTCAATTGAAATTAAATTCTATAGTCATAACATAATAATCACAAATGGGATCAATGACTGTTTAAATAAGTTCATCAATTAACAAGACGACTGACCAGACGGCGGGTGGTAGGGCATCTGATGTACGGAGCTAAAGGCGCTGGGCTGCACTGGGTCTGGCTGGGAAGTGACACCGTATGATGACCCTGTGCTTCCTCCATAGTAACCTGCAAAAATACTCTGTATCTTAAGAGGATGCTAATGAATGGTAATTTAAAATTAATTTCTCAAAAGCGAACAATTTTGAATTTTATCTGAGAGAAACAGCCCATGAAACTATTGTACAAGGTGCGACTGTTGTTTTTGGACTCAAGTTTATTTGGAGATAAGAATTCACACGTATACGAAGGATAAATTGGTTTACATAAATGGATTTTAACTACAGTGAAATTATGAAGTAGCATACAAATCAAAGGATTTGAGTGTTTTCATTAAATGCCCTTCCCCCTTTCCCACAGTGCAACACTTAGAAGTAAAAAGTCTACCTGGAGGTTCGGTATTGTGATGGTTATCTACCATGTTAGAATTGTGATGAATATTATCAGTTCTGGTGGGGAAAGTATAGGATCTGTAGGCACCTCCGTAAGGGTTACCATGATAGGCTGACCAGCTGCTGGAACTCAAGCTGTCCCCATGCTGGCCTGTGTGAATGAAAGTGCAATTAATTGACTAAATTTAGAAACTGGCATGCACCCATCACTCTGTTCATTAGACCTGAATCGCTCACAAGTTACGAAACTACAGTATCACGTTAAGTTAAATTAAATTATGTAGTTAATTCTTACAATGTGTTACAACTGCGGCTTGCTGTTTTTCAGAGCTACGAATCTCATAAGAGTGTGGATGTATTTCTAGTTGCCAATAAGGAACTATTAAATCCGTATTCGTTTCTCTTCGCCCCACAAGATGCCTGTTTTGCGTTCAAGCGCATCAAAATCTACTGATAATAACAACGACTACATCTACCTATGTACGGGTATGAATGGTGCGGTGTCATAAGGGACGTGCTACCGCTGGGAGGATGGTAAGGGAAGTGATGATGATGTGTTCCGGCTGGTGGTCGCGACATTGAATTCATCACAATCGGAGACACTGGTGGCGTCAACATCGAACTGCCAGGGTTGAACGCCTGTGAAAACAAGACAGCTTCCCATTAACATTACGAGGCAATACCGACCACGCCTCACCTCCCCCTTCCAAACAGCTCTAGACATGCTGATCATGCTAGACTAGACCTAGCCGGGGGCGGGGGAAGGACGGGTAATCCTTCCTGACTGGTCCATCTACAAATACTTCCTGCCTGGTCATTGGGGGGGGGGGGGGTCCCCCCCCCACCTGGCCAGGGGGATGGGGGAGGGGCAGGTCACCCTCATACCTTAGGGAGGCGTGGGTGGGTCAACTATCTACTTGGCCTGGGGAGGGGAGGGGCAGGTCACCTACCTATCTGTTGGGGTGGGGTCAACAGTCCAAGGTCTGGGGGCAGGTAAAGAGTTATAGTTTGGTTAAACTGAACCCCCCCCCCCGGGTATAAAGAATGACAGACATTACCTTCCCTCGTACTACGGACACGGTCAGTAATAAAATACTCTCTTGAAAAGCAAACTAAGTAATGCATTATTAAACTGTCCAATAAACTAAATCAAAACGGTTGGTAAACAGCTTGTTAAAGGATATTGTAGGTGAGAAGATAATATGTTTGAACATTCTTGATCAGGTATGAGGAGCAACGAAGTAGGTTTTTTTCAATGAGATGTCTCTTGAGGATCTGCGGGTGAGTTGGAACTATTTGATACTGGTCGCAGAACGGTTAACTGTACCTGCGTCATGGCTGCCATTTGATCCAGATGTCTTGACAGTTGAATTGTGGAATCACGTAAACCTTGACCGGCACAGTGGACCCCGGTCAGTGACCCCTGGTAGTGTAGTGGTGGATACTGAGGGTCCAGATACTGTTCACTCTTGACACCACTTCCGGGTAAATGCTGGTCCCTTGGGTTGACAGGCTGACTGGGTTTATTTGCCAAGAAACAGGTACCAGGCAATGCTGATAGGTTGGGCTTGCTGCCTTGTTCATCTGTGGGCACAACAATAAATTTTGATAAAATACTCAGTTTTATTCTTGTCTCAAGTAAGTCTTTTCAAAATCTTCTAAGAGTCGTCCGGTTGCGCTCGGAAATTAATAGAGAATTTTCAAAATTAAATCGACATTTGGAGTGACCAGTGTACAACACCTGTCCTTTATTTAAAAAAGCATTTTTAGTAAAATATATAAACTTACATCTCCTTAAACTTACCGCTCTTTGTGTACTTGTCCAGTAACGTTTGTAACTCTGCATCCCGTTCGTTCTGTAGCTGCGATTCAACAGCCAGCAGGACGTACTCATCCAACAACATTCTTATCACATGGAAAGAAGCTACAATCCAAAAAACACGACTTCAGAGTTACTTCTGACAATAAACTTTTTTTAAAATTTCTGAAACAACAATTTTCTAATGCTAAACGACTCACTGGGATTCTTTTTAAGAATTTTGAAATAAGAAAGAGATAACACTGAAACTAACCAAAACTTTTTGCATTATTCAATGTGAGGTTGTGCATAATTCTCGCCCCGAAAAACGACCATTTCAGTAGAAACTCCTGTGCTCTTTTCTTGAATGAACGCCCATGCTGCTTGCTCGGCTAAAATGAAGATATTAGCATTGATTCGACAGCCTAGTTCACTTCCACAGGCCAAGAATTCAATAACCTGTTGTCATACGGTTCTATTTATTTCTCTGCAAGTAGAAATCCCTTTCTGTGTTCTTCTGTCACATCTCATAAACATGCAAACCTTTTTAATTCTAGTCACGAAAACTTATTTCCAGTTCTTCAGAACCAACCTTTATCAACTTCTGTTCTACAGCAGCATCCAACCACTCCGTGAAAGCCTCAACTGTTGCTTGTTTCCTCAGTAATTCCTTGAATTCTTTTAAGACTACAAAACAATTAGACGTGTGAACAGCTGCTTTTAGACTTAACTGCGAGAAAATTAAAGTGTTATAATTTTTAAATCCTTCAAGCTCTGTTTTACTACTCAAATTGTTATACCATCTTTCATCCTGCCTATTTTTGTGATCAAATACTCTTTGGAAATTTTAATCCATAACGCAAGAAAACTTCATACTTACATTCACTGTTCAGGTCTGCATCCAATTCACTCTTCTCGGTATCTTCAGTATTGGTGTAGAGCGCCTGGGAGCTGATTGACACAATGTCTATGCGGTCCACGTCCGCTATCATCTCATTTACCGTTGAGGCATCGTATAGAATTGGACGCGCTGTCTGAAAAATAATTGTATGTTGCACATAAGAAAATGTACTAAATTGTAGAAGGAAAATTTAGTTCAATATTTATTTTGAAATCATTGATTTATGAGATATTAATTAAAGGGGTCAACTGGCATTACAGCATAAATCTCTTCACGACACCTGGTTTGTGATAGGTGAGGGAATTGTTTGATAAAAGAGATGAGCCATATTCACATTCTTTATACCTGTGCTAGATGGAGAAATGATGTTTGTCTCTTCAGTGTTTGTGAGAATCTCCTGGCAACTGGAGTTTTTGCATCCTTCAGAGTTTCTGGCAGATTCTCAAGCGACGATGTCATCCAGTTTTCCCAATGTTTGGCCAAGTTTCTGATATCGCACAATAAACTAAAATTTACAGAATAGAGAAGCTTTAGATTTTTTGAGCTTTGGATCCGGTTCGTGCATAATTCAATAACAGGTCATATATCCTTAACTAATTAAATTCTGAAATGAAATTTACTCACATTTCTGGCATTTCTTGCATGGTCGCTGGTATCAGAACGTCAATCAGGGTCTGAAATCAGTTGGAAAAGCATGTTATAACAGACCAAACCATTCTTTTGCAAGGGGAAACATTCCTTAGGAAACCACACATACAAAACACGTTCTGTTGTTTCATATATGCATGAGATACTCGTCAAAACAACACGCGAACAGCTTCTTGGCCACAAAAGACAGTTGACCACCAAATGGTTGTTCAACTGTATTGCACTCACAAGGCATTTTTACCGACCGCGTACGTAGTACGAGAGGAGGTAATAGTTTTAGTTTGTTTGTCAGTCCACGGGGGGGGGGGGTCCTCAGATCATACACATAGCCAGGGTGGTCTGTGGGGGTCTGGC
>JBCAUG010117588.1:0-21330 GCA_038406175.1 Haplosyllis leylae | reverse complement strand
ACCACCTGCAAATAGAACCATCATCCCATGTATAGTCACTGAGCCACAAAAGGCCTTCGTAGGTCCCCACCACGGGCAAAAATTACGGGGCAAAAACCATCAATCAACCACTAAGGTGACTCTAACGAGCCACCAATGAGGTTCCCAGCTTTAGCGGTTCAAAAGTTATAGCCTGAACAGACAGGTACACAGACAGACACACACATACACAGACAGACCCGACTGAAATTATTGCCTATCCGCATACGCGGATGGTAAAAACTACTCAACACATGGGGTTTTTGATGTATTTTATCCCTTTATAATGAAAAATAACTTTTCAAAATTGTACGTCTTTACCCTCGTCAGCCACATAATATAATTCTTGTCTCTTACTTGATTTATCAGATCTTCTGGTACAACATTAGCTGGAATGAGGGGTCTGCCTACGATGACCCCAGCAGTTCCTCTACCCCTGCCCACTGAGCGAACCATTCTTGTTCCTCTGTGTCTGGCTGGTGCTCGGTTTGTAGTACCTGCTCCTCCTGCACTAGTTCCAGTTCCACCGCCAGCGGATGCCGGTTGGTTGTTATTTCTTGCAGCGGCTCCATTGCTATGACTCGTCCATCTTCTGCATTACAAAACACGTACAGTGTACTTACAGCTCAATATTTTGTTAGATAACAGGTTGAATTCGATTCACCAACTGCAGCATTAAACAATTCATTTAAATGTACCCTGGAGTTGGATCCGGTGCTGCTGTCACGTCGTCACCCCATACTAATAGCATGGGACTGTCCGCGGTACGGATGCCTCTTGAACTCGGTCGTTTCTTGGCAGACTCCTCCTTCTTAGACCTAAGCAATGCAAAATAATAACAACTTATAAGTACTGATGTTAACTAGAATAGAGACTCCATAATTTAGAACAATGATAATATCTTACGTTTTGGGATCAGTCTTCGCAAGGTCCAATTTGTCCTGATGTAAATTATACGATACTCTTGCTACTCTCCCATCCTTAAAAGGAAACATAATTCGTTTAATTCGACATCATCTCACGAGTAAAATACTAAATGTCAGATTTACTAAACATAATGTCATTGAAGCAGACAATGTCGTTTGTGACCTCAGTGGCCTCACAATGTTGGCAGTACACAAAGTGAGCTGTTACTGAGCTATAGATGCAATATGGTTACGGGCAAAAATCATCATCCCTTACTTCGAGAAGTAGTGCAATATGATTCGGTCCCACTACCAGTTGTGTGACAATTGTGTTCCGTAAATTCTGCAATGCAGTTTGGCTGACGTGTCCATGTCGTTTTATTTTATCTGCAACTTCTTTCAGTCTGAAACGCAATATCGTCAAAACGTACTTCTTGATACTACCAAGTTTTCGACAATGTATTTCAAAATGCGTAAAATCTGTTTGAGGCGAATTCTTCCTTCACCACAGTCTAAAACTACATCGGGGAGGATCTATTAAAAGTCTCTCGCAGCCATTTCAATTTGTTCCTTTGAAAAAGGATTTTTCTTCACAAAGTTTCAGTTCCAGGGGTGCGTGGTCCCACCATAAATTCACTTTTTAAATCTTACACCAAGTTGAATAAGAAGTATATGATCATTTTAAAACTATCAATTCTCCATAAAAATAGCAAAGATCTTCCTGTGTGATAATTTCAAACGAACAAAATGGCCTCTCAAAATTCTATCACGAGGACACAATGGAGACAACATTCACCTGTCGTTTAGCTGATCTTCCGTTCCAGGAAGAGGGTGAACAATAAAGTGTATTGAACTCATTCTTTATTTTGGGTATAATTTACTTTTTGTCAACGAATTTCTGACAAATTTGAGAAAACAATAGCTAAATTTATCTATCACTTTTCGGTGGCAGAGCCGCCATGCTGCTTATTGAAACAAGCAAGCTGATTGGTTAAGCTTTCCAAAAACCTACTGTAACAAACTTTCTAATTGGACTGAAAAGTAATTGTTAAAGATGATCGCATCAAGATATCACTTTCAAATGAAATGAAATTCGATAAATAGATGGTCCTGTCCACGGAATAGTGATCAAACTGTACACAAAACTCTGTTAGCGGGTGTAAGGGATGACAGTCTAGCAGGGAGGGTTCTTGGACATGAAGGTATTGACAATATCTACCAATTTAGGATTCCAATTGGTTGTAATTCACCCAACGATATGTATTACTAACCTAGATGCATGACTGCAGCTGCAATACATCAACAGGAAGGGACCACACTGATATCTCTCACTAGAGGGCAAAAAGCCATATGTTTCTCATGCTTGTCAACACAAAGGAAGGAAGTGCTTACATTGTGCAGGTCGTTTTGGCCTTAAATATTCATTTTAGGGCTGAAATAACTTCGTAGAAAGATGGAGAAGTGTCACATTTGTGGATTTGAAAAAAAATTGAGTCTCTAGCTTGTTTTGAAGCAAAGCTACAGGCATTTTAAGTTTGGGACATTTGAAGGCATTTTTATGTCAGTGGGGATCATTTAAAGGTTGTTTTTGCAAAAACCTACTTGTTTGAGGTGAAAAACAACTTTGTAGATCAATAGAGAAGCATCATATTAGTAGGATTGAAAAAAAATTGAGTCTTTAGCTTGTTTTGTAGTAAAGTTACAAGCATTTTATGTTTGTGAAATTTGGTCAATTTGCCTCAATTGGTCAGTCTATGATTGGGACATTTCTGCCTCTGGTTCTTTTGTCATTGACAGCAATGGTTTCTTCATGTATTGCCTATGCATATATGTCATGGTGTGACCTTTCTGCACTCGTCGTACCCGGTTCCCCGGTCTACTAGACATGGGAAACAGGTACCAGTCATCGCTACCTACATGACAGCTCTGCAAGCTGTCGTGTCTGAAGAGACGTGTCAGCCCTTACAGATGTGGGTTGGACACGACTTTTTGTGTCTGTTGTGCATGCGTAATACCCCTCCCCAGACCTATAAAAGTGGCTGCACTCGCCCAAACTGGGGAGTCTGATTCGGTCAGCCTCACGTCCAACAGGCTCGAACTAGGAGTCATCTACCCTCCAAGATCCCTTGTCGTGACATTCTTCCCGAGCGGCGAACTTGTCACTCCCTACTGAGGTCTTCAGAAGAATATTTTGTGTTGTCATTAGTATTTCATTTGTCATTTGTCGTATGTGACAAGTAGTTATCTGTCATTACTGACAAGTCATACACGTCATCAGATTTGCCAAACCCAAACCCGTATAACTGGTAACTCCGTATCCCATTGCCACAGCCTAAGAGCCTCATGTGTAAAGTAGTTTGAGTAACTCCGGGACGTGAACCACCACCACTTTGTCGAATGACTAGTGATGCCACACCCATTTAGATAAATCTGTCACAATGCAGCTAACAGCCCTGCAAGGTTAGAATTGCCCATACACTGTGTACCGAGAGTCGATAACACGAGGGATATCAACCTGTCATTATCCCCGGTTCCGCAATTCTTCCCCACCCTGTCACATAGCAAATGTCATGTGCGACACGTAAATAATCGACATCACAGAAACATATGCACATCTTGGGCATGTTACACTCAGGGTCAAAGTAGGAGTAGCTAGGATCCAGCATAGAGATAGGGATTGGAATTAGGGGAGGGGGGAGGTAGAATATTAAAACACTTATCATAAGAGAGGTTTGTACAACATCTCTGTTGGGGGTGAGCACTTACCAATCTTATGAACATAACACAGATACACAATTTGTGTTTAGAAATTAGAAAAAATATTATCTGATAATCATCCACTGACAAAATGCCTTTTTTTGCAATCAATGAGCAAATGTGGAACCTCTGAGAGGTCATTTTAACAAGAAAAACACTTCTGAGGACAAAGAGAATGTCGTAGATGGATAGAGCATGTTTGAATTAGTGGATTTGAAAAAAAAAATTGTGCAAATATGACAATTTGGAGCAAAGTTATGGATCATTATTGGATTACTCAATTGGGAGATGCAGACTTTTGCCCTCCAGCACCCAGCTCCATAGAGGCACGCACAGCAGCTGCCCAGTTACGCATCTAGGTTAGTAATACATATCGTTGGTCCGTGCGGATTTTACTGGGAAAAGCGGTATCATACTTACTCCTGTGTTGTTTTGCTTCGTTATTGGTGCAAAAACGAATCGAGTAATTTCAACAATGTAAACTAAACGTTTTTTGCCACGGTCTGTGCAAGTTAGTTTAATTTATGTAGAATGATTCAAATATTGTTACGTCGGTATTTTCCGCGAAAAACAAGACGAGATAGCTTCACTCTGTTAGGTTAAATATCACCTCAGTTAATTCATTTCAGCACGTTTGAATATTTTTCATCACACACAGATTTCCTACATGGAATCAGAATTTGTTCTCGGCTGAGCATACAGATAGATAAATGTGTGGCTGAGCAATTTCATTTTAACAAGGAGCCTCGTACCTTACAAGGGTCCTTGATTTTAGTCACCATTTCGGCAACGTAACAGCCAGAGCCAGAGTTCTATCCAGAAAAAGTTATCCTAACCATTTGCCTGAGACCGGCTGAACCACGTAACACGCCCTTTATTTCTAATTTCAGTGAAGGTCCATCACATCCGGTGGTCAATGGAGGTGGCCGTTCGTCTGGATTGAAGGAACGGAGCAGTTCCTTGGGGAATCCGGCTGCCCATGTGGCGGGAACGCCACCGCGTCAGCGCAGTGTCACGGCGGGAGGCCCGGCGGTCCACCATTCCACGCGGACTAACCGTCAGCGGTCCTCCTACAAACGTTCTTCCGAGGATGACGACAGGTTAAAGAAATCCCGGGCTTGGGCCAATGCGTACGAACTGTCGCAGGACTTGCACGATAAGCAACTGGAGATGCTTGAGCGCAAATATGGCGGTCACCTCATCGCCAAGCGAGCCGCTCGCATCATACAACAAGCGTACCGACAGTACTCGATGACGAGAAATTTTGAACGCTTGCGAACAATAACGAATGAGAAGAGACTGTCGCGCAGATGGGGCAATCTGGAGAGGAGTAACACCATATGGAGTGACATGGTAATGGAAAGCGGGTTGAACATGGGCATGCAGATGCGCAGGTCGTACACGCGCCCGGAGAATGTAACGTTGACCAACTCACACCTGTCGCACTCGAGCACGTACGAGGACAATCTGAACCAGAACCACGTCCTGGGGAACCACACGTTCCCCCAATACACGCACCACAGTTCGTCTCAGCGTTCATCAAGTCGCACGAGTACCAGCACGTCCGGCGGTGTTCATGTTACACACAGTGACTACAACATTTCCTCATCACGACAGGTATATTGTCTTTATGCATAGATATATATAACGCGTCCGACCTTCCTCTACATCCGTGTCTTTATGTCAAACTGATGATCCTCCAGGAAAATCGCCTAGAAATCCATAATACTGCAATTTACTAAATTAGTCAGTTCCCACATGTTGAAAGTCAAGTCCTGTAACAAATCTACAATAGTTGGTCAAAGTGTATGTACAGTAGCATTATAAATTATAACAACAATTTTAAATTTAAATTTGGTACAAAATTGACTGCTGAAAATGTTGCATTTAAGCTTCTGGAACTGGTATCAAAATGAAAAGCGTTCATATTTGAAAAATAGTCCGAAAAGTAAAAGCTCACTTCTGTGGTGCTCTTTCCCTTAATTTTTAAAAGTACACGATAATTAAATATTTTAATTGTATACAAAATAATTGAGAGTTATGAATGGATTGTAGTTAACGTTATCGTACTTAATGCAAACCTCCTGTTGTGAAGTTGTAATTTTGAAGTCCCAACATAGATTTCCCAACACAAACACTTCAAATTTAAATGGTAGTTATTCATGTCACTGCAACGTGGGGTGCCGATAAAAACAATTTACAATAGCTAAAACCGCACACTGTCAATACTTTGCAATCTATGCGACCCCAATTATGCCATTACTTGCATTTCACATTTTGTTGACACCTTGAGCAAGTCTAGTTTTAAAGATACAAACAGTCAATTACTTGTAGGTGTGATATGCTAAACTGATTAAAACATATCACACGTTGTTCCTTGTTGCGGTCTTTGTAGTAGGAGTCATTAGGAACGAACAGAAACAATGACGCCTTATTATCTATTAACCGACTCAAAATATATATTAAAGACATTAAAATAAGGTGTTAGTGATGCAGAACTGCTCTGGCAACGTGACCAATTACGCGTTAAGGGTATTTAATGCTTTCGAAACGAATAAAGTCTGTCATACTAAAAGTAGAGATACACAAGGCAACATCTCATATCTAACTTAACTGTACTATTGGAATATTGAACCGTTTAAAAACGACAATGGTTGTGTATTCACCTCGGGTAAACAATTTATGTTCTTATGCTTATCATTTTTATCAAAATTTTGCATGACGCACATTTCTGGTCGTTATCTAATTATTTATTTTTGGTTTAGAAAAAGTTCCTTACTACAGAGCTAAACATAAATAATGTGCGGTTTTATTTTGAGATGTTAGTTTTCGCGCATTTGATGGCATTTTCAAAAAATATTGTTATTTTCAGGTGATCCACAAATCGCATATGATGTGTGTTACGTCGACGAGAGAGAGAGTCATCCGACAGCAGCACAGTAAACACATACAACACAGCACCAGTGCGCACGCCAGTATGGGACTGGATGTACACCAACAACAAGACCAGTCACGGGACAGTAAATTGGAGTCACGTGAAATACCAATAGTAGTAGCAGGCGGAAATTCAGTTTCGGTGACGTCACCCGCATCTGATGGAATTGTGACGTCACCTGCTGAGGAAGCTGTGTGCAATAATGCTCATGTCCCCAAACACAAAGTTGTGGCTACTGTTATTGCTTCTGATGAAACAAACAATAACAGGAATTCTTACCCAGAGTTAAATGACAGTAGTGGAAGTGATTCCCCAAGAGACACACCAGTAGAACCTGCTATAGATCTCCCAAGTGTCAATTTTGAAAACCTGCTTGAAGCCAAGGAAACGGACATATTGAACGACAGTTTCCATAGTGACAGCAGTCAAAACTCCCAGAGTTCTACCCATCACCATGGTAACCACCATCCTCACCATCCTCATGGATGTAAACATCATCAGCGTTCATTATCCGGAACCTGTAACTCTTACGCTCAACCAATTCCGACAAGCGGCAGCATGGACGATATTCTGGCCGCAGAACAGATGACGCCTCGGATTGGGGACAGGCACCCTATGGGCTCTGGAAACATGTCCGATTCTATTTGCAGTGATAGTGGGTCTTTAACGGGTGATATTCAGGTGCATATTGAAGATACGGATTTAAATTTTATCGATGCTGATAGTGACAGGACTCCAACACAAGATGAAAATGTTATCACTAAGGTTTACGCCAATACGGAGGTACGATTAAGGAACAAAAAGAAGCCAACCAATCAAGATGGCACTCAGTCGACTCCGGCCAATCAGGATAGTAGCACACCAGACGGTCAGGCGCAGTCTCAGTTACAGACGTCAGGGCAACCAATCAGTAAACTGTCTCCAGAAGCCTCACCAATCTGGAAACGAAAGTCGGCTGCTATCAATGGCAACTTAACTGATGATGTCAAACGTATGAGTAACATATCTGAAGCCTCTGAGCCTGAAGGTAGTGAAGGTCGAAACTCAAGGTCAGATCTTGGAGGCATTATTGGAAGTACTGGTAGTAGTTCAGATAACGCCAGTGTCGGTAGCGGTTCAGATCAGTATGTATCTGTTGGATATAGTCGGACTCTTCCACCCTCATCCAGTACAAGTAGCACCAACAGTTACAAGAGGGATTCTCCGACCCATACGACGTCAACGTTGGCGCTTCCCAAGATGACGTCAAGACAACACAAGCGACTCTACCGGATTGGTTTAAATCTTTTCAACAAGTAAGTTCAATGTTCTGCAGAAGATCATTCACATGTTTTTAATTACACATGCTCGATGCATCAGAACCTTTTTCGTTCAGTGTGTCCGTCCAGTACCATGTAGATTACTGATTAATTGGTCTGGGAGCAAAGTAAACTTAGTGAACAGAATACGTTGTAACGCATGTACGTGGTGAATCTTCAGTACCACAGAATAACATGTATGAAATACAGAAAGAAATCTCAGGAGATGCGTATATTTACATTGTTGCCTAGAAATACACCAAAGTGGATGCACCCTCGGGCATCGCTGTATCCAATAGAAGCTCTTGTTGGTTCTCGTACTTCTATCAATCCACAGTTTAATGTTAAATGCATCGTAGATGTTGTACATGTCAACTATTCGGAGATACTATTGTTGGCAAGAAAATACTGAATTATATCAAGTGTGTGCACGCACACATATAACGCACACACAGACAAATGCTAAAACCCGACGAATAATACGTCTATCAGTCGCACTGTGGATTGGAACCTCTGTCTCTTGTGTACTCGTTGCTGCCCCCTCACTATGCCCGGGTGGCGACCATTATGCCCATCTAACATTCAAATCAGCCATCAGGCTTCTGGCAAAACGTCAATCCTAATTGTAATAAAATGCAAGTGCTGACTTACGTGACAACGTGAAATAATTCTTATTGCTACTGTTAGGCATTTTCTACAAGAATTTGATAGAACTGAACTATCACTCAGTCTACAAAAGCTACTAAAAATTTAATCTAGTTGACTATCATTGCACTGGCTCCACATCATTGAGGCGTCGTAGGTTATGGCCAACAACGTTTCGCTTCACTTGTACTATTCATTAAAGTAAGCAAATATTTGGAAAACATAATGCCACCAGACAGTTGCATATGCAGAAACGATATGGTGTTGGATGTTGAAACATTGGTCCTTCGTGAGTACAAAGAACTTGTATTAGTCCCGTTACTTCTTGGGTATTTAATTTTGACGCTCCTCAGTTACAAACTAAGTAAGTGCTCGCAAAACTCTCATGGCAAAAGTTTTGATGTTAACCGAATGCACGCATGAAATTACTTTCACTTCAGTATTATTGCCCAGTTAGTGTAGCCTTTGGAATAGGTGTTGCACTGAATAGTCCTTTTTATGGATTTAAAGACGTCACCAACATCACCACATAAAGATTCGCAAATTAAATTTTACCCGGTTTCATCGTATATTTGTGCCACCTTTGAAGCCAGATACTTTTAGTCAATATTGGAGTCAAACAGTGAATATGTTTAGAACACACCTACAGTGTGTTCCAGTGAAAAGGCTCACTGATCGACGACTGGAAATGGACATGTGAAATGTTTTCCTGGGCCGCGTTTATGTTAGTCCTGTCAACAAGGTAGTTTAAACCGTGGTCAGTTCTCCCGAAGTTAAATCTATTGGAGATCGCAGGGGCGGATCATCGAATGCGGCTCCAGTGTTGTGATCAAAGACAAGGTTAAGGACCTCAATCACTATACCGAACTCAAGATTGTACAGTTGGTCACAGTACCGGAGGATTGTCCCATTAACAACAGAAAATAATTTATTGTAAATCCACATGGTCTCTGAAAAGTTTGCCGACGGCGTCGTAACTTTAGCAAGTATGCCAACCTTAGATCCAGGGTATTGTTTTCCTTAATTGGATTAGATCCAGACCCTCTTTTCTACTGGATAATCAAAGAAAAACGATTTAGTTAGACTGCATATTGGAGGTGACGTGTGCAATGCTAGAAATAGTATCATATCCTGTCGACTGTGATTTGTAATGTTGCTTTCACAGTGTAAACAAAGCAATCCTAAATAATCAACCTCAGTATTCACTGTCGTTTGTGTGTCCAGTCAGTATGAACAAAAACCAACTTTGGCGTTTTGGCTGTTGGAGACTTTGCTCTGTGCTTTATTGTGGTGTCCAGACAGCCGCATTCCCATTTCTCGAGTGTTTATTCAGGTCACTTTACTTATTTGGGAACCATGCCATCATCCACACAAATTGAAAGGTTTTTTGACGTTGATGATCTAGCGGTTGCAAGCAAAGAATAATCTGAATCCAAATGCAACGCCAGGGCCCACTTTCGAATTAATCGATTTCCCTGAAGGTGTATTACAGAAAGACCAACAAAATATGAAGATAGGAAATAATAAGATACACTTGATGGAAAAAATGTCCCAGTTCTCGAATAAAAATATGGATAAATCTTAAAATGCTACACGCCTGTAATATTGAGTGCATTGTGTATCGTTGATATGAAGCTCAAAAAACGTTAAAAAATCATAACTTGTTGTCACCATACAACTTTGATATTTATGGGCAAATAAAGTACACGTTCTTTGTTATTAATATTTATGAGCGAATAAAATACACGTTCTTTGTTGTCCCAGAAGGGGATTTGCAAAGTTGAATGAAACTACTACGTTTATTATGTGTTTGTGTATTTGAGAATGAGGCGTGTAGGCTCAGTGCAGTTCCGAAAATAATCAGTCGCCTTCGCCATTCCGCAAAATATCACGTAAACGTGATTTTCGTCTTCCCACAAAAACGAAAAGCAGATGTAATGGGTAAGGACGGGATGGGGGCAAGACATGCGTATATTGCAGTGTATATGTATTGTTTTAAGCAACTGTATTTGTAATTGTACATGTACCCTTTTAATTTACAGGAAACCAGAGAAGGGAATGAACTACCTTATCGAAAGAAGGTTCGTGGGCAACCAGGCGCAGGCCGTCGCAAAGTTCCTTATTTCCCGGAAAGGCCTCAGTAAGTGGATGATCGGAGAGTACCTGGGAAACCTACAAAAACAGTTCAATCTACAAGTATTACAGTGAGTATTCTGCCAAAATGCATTTTATTACGTTCATTCCTTTTTCAAAAACACGGTAAAATAAGGAATATTTGTAAAAGAGACAAAGACAGCTTCATCACAAAACTTACTTTGTAAGCAGAATCTAATTATGAACCAAACAGCCCCAACACATGACAGACATGATAATAATCCGTCTGGTTGTTCATAATTAGGACATTGTCTCTGGAGTCCAGAGTCATGTATTTCATTTTAACTCTTTTATTTCTCAGATACTTCTCTGAAGAAATAGATTTGTCGGGTCTGCAAATTGATGTCGCTTTACGGCTCTTCCAGACTTATTTTAGAATGCCGGTAAGTCAAAGAAGTTGTTAAATGTTCAAAGCGGCTTTGGTATGCAATTTCTTCCTGTTATGTATTTGGACAGGAAAGTAACCTAACATAATTTTGTATATGACAGGGTGAGGCACAAAAGATCGAACGGTTGATGGAAGCGTTTGCTCATCGGTATTGTATGTGTAACCCGGACCAAGTGAAACTTTTCCGCAGTCCAGACTCTGTGTTCCTTCTCGCCTTCGCGATCATTATGCTCAACACAGATCTTCATAACAAGTCCATTAAAGCGGAGCGAAAGATGAAACTCAACGATTTTAAACGTAATCTCAGGGGTGAGTCACATTTTAATGCAATTGATTTGATACTCGATGTTTAAAAACAACAGGACAAATGAGGGAACTTTCAAGCTTAAGTCCCGTGCTACTAGTATAAACTTTCGAATTTTTATACTTCAACAGGCATTGACGATGGTGATGACATTGACCCTGATGTTTTAACGGGCATTTACGAGCGCGTCAAGAGTCAAGAGTTTAAACCGGGGACGGACCATGTATCACAGGTGCTAAAGGTGGAACAGATGATAGTAGGAAAGAAACCGGTAAGTGAATAAAATAATTGATTGGAGCATTTTCACTACTTCACATAGGGGTTAATACTACGGGCAAAGAGTATATAATAAAGTGGGAAGCTCTTTGCCACGGGTTGCGTACACGTCTAATAGTACGTTCCTTTTTTCAGAATATTGCTTTACCTCATCGGAGACTTGTCTGCTATTGTCGTCTTTACGAGGTGAACGATCCTAACAAACGAGAGAAACTAGGTTTACACCAACGTGAGGTCTTCCTATTCAACGATACACTCATGGTAAGTGATGATTCATGTATCATGGGCACACAGTTTTGCTGTTTAATTTTAAAAATTATTAAAATTCATTGGCACCATGTTTGAATTTTCGTAGGGCTAAGCTTGTAAGATTTAATTATAGGTCACAAAGATCTTCAACAAAAAGAAGAACGTTGTAACGTATACTATGAGACAGATGTTCCCTTTATGTGGTATGCAGGTCTTTCTGTTTGAAACTCCGCGTAAGTATCTCCACTTATATTTAATACAAAATCGATTTCGTCAGTATCTGGGATTCAGCTGCCTTGAAAATGACCACAATCCTACAAATATCACCACACTGAATTGAAATATAGCGAAAGAAATCCTATAAAAGATGTCTTTGAAATAGTATTTGAAACATACATCCATGTTTACGTATTTTTAGATTACAAGCACGGTATTCGGTTGAAGACAAACCTCGATGGTAAAGTGCTAATTACGTTTAATGCAAGGAACGAGCACGACCGCTCCAAATTTGTAGAGGATCTCCGGGAAGCTATTTTAGAGGTAAGATTAAGCTCCCAAAATCTTTGTGTTTGGTTCATTTTAAGCTTGGATTAAAGATGAAAATCAAAAAGAAAGCCCATGTCGTGTAGTTGTGTATTTGATAAATCTCCCATGTTCATTTTTAGATGAATGAGATGGAAGCTTTGAGAATTGATGAAGAGCTTCAAAAGCAGAAGTACACCCCTTCCCATCACCATACGTTCAACCGAATGAGTGATCAGGCCGCTATTGGAATGGTGGATCTGGAGATGTTGACCCCTGGTGGTGATCCAGGTATCAACCGACTGTCTGCACCAGAATGTAGTGGGTTAAAGAAAACTGCACTCTCCAACTCATTAATTGATCTCACTGATGGTAAGAATTCATATTATTTTGTGCGTTTACATGTCAGAAAATGTACCAGATAGGAATCCTGTTTCGGAGATTACTGTTCAAATGCAGTACATTCTTTTGGTTTCATTTGAATGAAAACTTGATATTACTCATTATCTCACTTTAACCTTATATTTTAGGTACACCACGAAGGGGTAGTGGAGCATCATTGGACAGCGGAATGCATTCAGCGAGCTCTGGTAGTACAACGAGTCGAGAAGACAACGTTCCTGCTTCCAAGGCACTGAAGTCAATCACCAGTGCTTCTCGTTTTGCTGGACTTTTCGGGAAAAAGAGTAAATCTGCTTCTGCTGTCGGCAAGAATATTAAAAATACCACCAGTGACAGTTCAGAAGTATAGCCAATGAGACATTAGTTAATTTACTTTAATATTTAGTTTAAGGAAAATTATACTTCCTGACATATTTATGGATATTTTAAACACGTAAACATAATATAAATTTTTGTAGCTTTCACGGAGAACCAAAAAGCTCAAGGTTTGTAGGATGTAAGCGCTGGTCGCTATGTAGACAATTGTATATAAATAACACAGAAAAAGTTCCGCAAAGCTTGAATGCTTAAAAATTGTACATATGTCCAAGGTTTATACAGAGAATATATTATCATGTAGGAAGACATTTTCCCAAAGTACCATCTAGTCTGTACAGTATATTCAAACACAGGACTGTTGATTTGTATTTTATACAAATAGGCTTTGTTTGTGTCAATTTTCTGACTCACTGGAAAGTAAGGAAGTTAGTAGCATTATCGTGGCCTTCCTTGGATGATGTGCATTTCAATAACGTGAGTGACTTTTCTTGACTGTCAATCAAATAAGTGATTCAATTTTTTATTTTTCAAATTTAATATCCAGAAATTTTGCTTCTTTTCGGAACATGACTGAGAAATAAGTCACAAGGTATTATCCGGTGAAATCGAATCACGTCACTTTACCTGCTCCACAAAAGAAACTGTAAAATCACAATACATTTTTTTTGTTTTGTTACTATTGTACACCACATTTTGTTACTACTGCAGATGTATTGGCTCTCATTATTGTAATTTCTCGTTTCAAAAATTAATGGGCAACCTTTGAATTTGCATGGTTGGAGTCACACATATATTGTCAATCCGGAGCTTGTTGGGATTTTTTTTTGGGTAATAATGGAAAATAATTCCCTTTGCGACAAAATGGATAAAATTTAAAACTTTAAGTGTAAAATAAATGATCAGGTTATTTTCTTTCGGTTTACAGATTTACATCCAAATACGCATAGAGCACTTTTGCTATTAGTCCCTGCCCCACATTTTAAAATTTGAACATAAATATGTACAGTCGGTCAAGACCATTTAAGGATGCGACACTCGGGCAAGGAAGAAAAGAAAACGTTCAAGGCACCCTCCGCTCATTTACCATGCTTGCTTGCTGGAAAAATAGAAAAGAATGGTAATTTTTCTTTCACAAAAGTTCCCGAGTATCAGAATCCATCCTGGCCTCCTGACTTTTTGAAGCACAGGAATAATAGTGTGTAGGCATGTTGGCAAGGAGATTGTATCTCAGAATATGAGCAGTGGCAACTTCTAAATTTTCAGCGGGACCCGATGTTGTAACTAAACAACAGATAGGAGTGGGAAAATGGTAACAACCATGAAATTTTGCACTGAATGCCACTGCTTAACACGTTGTTTTCAATTATATCTTTCGTCTATTTCGTAGAAAGTTTTCAAAATTGGAACAAGATACAAGTTTTCATGCTTTTACATATGTTGTAATAGCCAACATAGTAGGCCAGTTTTCATTACAATATGTTTGTAGAACATTTCCTCAGAATGTTTGCTTCCATTAGTAATGCTAATAGAACATGTATTAGTGTAAAGATGGAAATCTGTACTCCTAAAGAAACTTTACCAATTTTGAGTGAAATCATTGCGAACCAATTTTTGTATCGCCCTACAAATAACGTTACTATATCAAATATTAATACAATTTCAAAGAGTTAATTCATTGGAAAATACAATCCAATGTACCAACGTCTTCCTTGAGACCTCTGTCGTGTTGCTGAATACCGTTAGGATTTGCACTGAAATTGTTTGGATCTGTTAGAAACGTCATCACATTTAAAATCAGGTATTCCTGTAGAATGTCACTAATTCACTTTGTTGTTAGAGATTATTAAAATTAATTCTGTTGAACTATTTATCAACTATTTTATGTTGAATGAATTCTTTCGCCATGAAATAACTGCAATGTACTAATTTCTGTTCTACATATTCTGTACAGTATTTATTGTGTGTTCACAGAGTACAATGTACGCGTGTTCTGTTGGGATTAAATGTGAGTCAGTCTGGAATAGAAAATGACCATAGTTTGGTCTATAAAATATGGGGAAAAAACTAACGCATGGAACTTAGTGGAAAATACATTGAAACTTTGGTAACAAAATTTTAATGTAATTTAGTTCTTGAAATATTCAATTCCAAAACTAACTCAACACAATCAATGGTGCTGTTCCATCCACTTTTCGATATTGCAGAATTATTTTAATAAAATTTGGAAATAGAAATCACTTGGTCATTTATGGCGTTATGTCATATATCTTGTACGTTTGTCTGTCCGTCTGTATGCTTATGTAGATGTTTTGCACAAACAATAAATGTAACATATAACCTAGATAGTTGTTTTCCTTTAGAAATAATAAGCTGAAACAAATATTTACAAAATATTTTAGTGATGTATTATTATTTATTATAAATACACATTTTACATACATGTGATATGTCAACAATAAAATTGATAAAACGTATTCGGTCAGCAGTCGACTCGAATCTAATACATTTAATTGCTAAGAATTAATTGCCTAGTTATTGCCAATTCATCCATGGCAATAGGTCAGTGATTTTTGAACGGCATAAAATGTTCATTTACCTTGCACAAAATTACTCTATCCACGATTGAAAACATATATTCGAAGAGCAACTCTGATGTACAGTTTGAAAATTTATTGTATAGATTCCAAATTAGTTGAATGTCACAAGTGCCTCAGGTCATTCTCCAAACCGTATACTTTGGCTTTGAGTCCTTTGAGTTCCCCCATTAGGTGCTTGGAACGTCCAGCTGTCTTTCGTACATTTCGTAATATCAACAAGTCTATATCTTCTGGCCTTGTCTCGTCTAAACCTTCGCTCAATCCCAATGTTACCTGCAAAACAAGGGGAATCTGTCAAACTGCTTAGTAACTTTGAATCTGGCAGTATTTCTCCACATATATGTATCACATCGCAAAGCATTTTACTAAATTTGCATGTCTTACTTTGAACAGTTGTTTCTCCAGGTCTTTTAACCTCTGTCTGAGATGTTTAATATCTGTTTTGAACCCTTCGACTTCCAGATTCCGTCTCCGTTCTAGATCCTGGTATCTCTGGTTCATCAGCCCAAGACGTTTAGACATTTTTTCCGATCTGTCCTGTGATCAAAATACCACATTTTGCCATTCAAAATTCGTTTCTCATCCAAAATAACACACAATGTGAAGGAAAGCAACCCAAACGAAAATTACCTGGAATAACTTCTTGCCCATTTCGCCTTGTTCTCTAATTGCTGATAATTGTTCTTCAAGCTGAATCACTTGCTCTCTGTACATATCTGCCAGCTTGTGAGCTTGCTTCACCTGGTACTCGAGACCCTGTCACCAAAGGAAGAAATCACACTACAATTCTAAAGTGCTATCCACTTCCCAAAAACATTTTGGGGGAAAAAAATTTTTCATCCAAGGAGAAAATATATGACACCAAAAGGAGTGTTTCCATCTCTGTAATCAGCATCCGTGATAAGGTGCTGATAGATATGTCACTTAAATGTGTCAGAAACAGAAAAATCTCTCGAGTAATATTCCAGACAGCTGAAGTCATAACCCACAGACCTGAATTTCTTCATCTCTCATTGTTCTGCCTTCCAGATTTTCTATGTCGACATGCAAAACATCCATCTCTTTTCCATCGGGTCCAATAACTCCTCCTATTCCCACTGTCCTCTTGCTTCCTCCCGCACCACTCCCACTTGCAGTACTACTGCCTTGCCTGTGATATCATCAAGAGTATGTTTGTCTTGTAAGTAAGTTGGAATGGTACTATATTCCATACACAGTCTCCCATGGGGAAATACAAAATATCCGTGGAATCAATTGATCTCGAATATGGGTACATCATACCAAGAAATGCGCACTTTGCACTTTATGGATCAATTTTCAAAAAGAGCGAACGAAAATTCCTCAGGTATCATGCTCTTAGATTTACTCAGGTAGTTTAAGCTAATGATGGTTAATTTTATTTAGGGAAAATGGCGATTTTTCATCAGAAATAAACCCTTCTACCTGTAGATTGCTGGACGTATTTGCATCTCCGAGTGACATCGATCTAATTCGTGCAGAAGTTTGTCCTTCTCAGCCATCCAGTTTCGTTCATGTGCCCGTCCTTCATACCGCATCGCGAGAAAATCTTTAGTACTGTCATACAGAAGGTCTTGAGTTTTCTGTAACCTAAAATACCAAATCCACTGCTGTTTAAGAATACCAAGTTTAATTCACATCGTCCTTTCAGATTTCAAACCAATACTTTTATTTACGGCAAATGAAAAATTTACTTGTCTGTTAATGTTTTGACTTTATCCTCATCTCTTTGTCTCCTTGTTTCAAACTCTTCAATTCTTACACGTCTGTCTTCTAGTAGTGCATCAATCTGTTCTTTTGCTAGTTTAGTCTGTTCCTCCAACTGAGCTTGAAGTGCTTCAACCTAAATAATTGAAGACAATATGAATATGGAATTTAAATATAAGATTTCAAGGTCCCAAAAGTGAGCAAGTAAGGGAACTATAAAACACGAACTTCATGGGGATACTAGTTTGACTGGTATGTTTGTTGATAATATACTGTGTAACTAATCTGCTGGGAAAGATAAATTCAATGATCCATAAGTTCCATGTTTGAATCAGATATCATTTGCCTACAAGTACGCATTTTGTTGAGTTACCTGTAGCCGTAATGTTTGATTGTCCTTTTGGTACTTTTCTTCTTCTTCCGTTTTAACAGGTTGTTTATTCCGAGTCACGGTTGGCCCTGTGGACTTTTTCAAATTGTTAACTGAAAACAGTAGACATTCGGCTTGATTAATTTTATTGCAGCGATGTGGTTTTTGCACAACATCAATCATATTTGCGGTGATATTTTCCGAAACACAACAAAACAATTAACTTGTTAAAATAGTTTAAAATAGATTTGTTTTGATGTTTTTAGGTGATGACATCATGTTTTTCTTACAAATTATAAATCGCACTCTCCCCAGTAATCATCCTGGAAAGTTTCACAGAAATTGAATGATTTCTAGTATTTCAAATTAATCGTAATGAATTTTCTTAGTGTTTCTTATGAAGGGGATATTTTGGTTATCCCTCTATATCTTATGATTTTGAATCGAACCTGAACATGGCTTTAATCTATCAACTTTTGACAAAAATACGTGAAAAAGGTATTTCTTGTGTATAAAGACTTTGTTCCAAATGGTTCTTACCTCCTCAAGTCATTTTGCGAAGGAAAACTTGTACCCTTGAATACATATTATATTTATGGGAAATTAGCTTCTGTTACGGTACCTTTGGTGTTAGTATCCCTTTGCAGACTACTTTTTAGTTTGGGAGGTAATTTTTGTTCCACGATTGCCAGTGCAGGAGGTTCCTTCATAAAGTAAGATACCTCCCGCTCTGTTAATCCACTTAATGTCAACAAAGTCTGGATTTTCTTCCGATCCTCTAGTTCACGTATCTGTAATGACGAGGTTACTTGGTACAATCAGGCCAAGTATGATGAAATTACACACTTCAAAATGTAACGACAGTCCAATTAAAGCATTACTTTTTTGACCCAAAAGAAAATGAAACATTCATTTCGTTCACAAAAATGATTAAAACTTCAAAAAATAAACATTTAAATTCATCTATAGTGTCCCAACTAAAACATAGCTTTCAAACCATGTGCTTCCCACTAGATCGCGAATATTCCAGGCTGTTAGGAGAAGAAACTATTAACAATTTTAAGCTTGCTGCTGTCCTAACAACTAAGAATGAGCCCGCACCAACTTAATGTGTTTTTAAAAAGGAATCAGTATGCGAATTGTGGTGCAAAGAATTGATCAATTCCAGCAATTGTATGGCAAAGTAAATGACCAGCAACTTGGAGCTAATTTTTCTTCATATTAAATTCTTGTCTGGCAAGATCCAATGGATGACCGATATTTTTACTGACTTTCAACCTATCGTTTTCGGCATACAGTCTGAGTACATGCTCCCGTTCTTGGAAGAGGTAGACTTGCATATCACTTAAAGCTTTCTGCAATTCAGCGATTTCTTCTTCGCGTTGTCTTTGCTCCCATGTTATCTTTTGCTACAAAATATGTTCTCAAATAATCATACTTATTTACAGTGTAATACACGTCTTAGAAAATATTTTTAGACGTTGTACCGATACCATAATTTAAAGGATAACGTAAAATGCATGATGCACCCGACATATACCTGTTCTTCATACGTCATCTTATATAGATCAAGCTTAGCCATCATTTCTTCATGCTCTCCGTCATATTCTGCTATCTTCTTTCGGTAATACTCCAGCAGTTCTCTGGATGGTCGCAAATGTCCTAAAATCAGTATGGTTAAATTTAGACATGATTCAAAAAGCCTCCCTGTTTGGTCCCTATGTTTCAAAACAGGTAACAAATGAGACGTAAGCGAAAGAATAAGCCCTTCTCAAAATATTTATGTGGCAAGTGATTCCGTCACATAAAATTATACCAGTATGTTTTCAAGTTCTTCCAACATAATCATCTGTAATACCTAAACGTTCATTTATGCTGGGAAGCGGGGGCGAATTCGGCGGCTGCTTTGCTTCTTCAGAGATGCTCGAAGGTGTACTTCGTCCTGATCCACTTCCCGCAGATGTACTTGATTTCTGATGCAAAGCCATGTTGAGGCTGAAAAATAGATGTAAAATAGAATGTTTAGTTTTTCCAATCAACCCTTATTAAATATCTAACAGAGTTCAACTCCTGTCAGTCCGCCATCGAAATGTTCTAGGCCCACCAACTGTGGAACCTCTCGGCGCCTTTGGATATAATGTATCACTGTAGTGTTATACAACTTTAGAAAGTAACTGGAACAAATGTCAACTACTGTTGACAACAAAACTTGAATCTGCACTCAAAATTGCAGGTCAGTGTCAGACTTTATTACGAGGCAACACCGACCATGGCATGCTAGACCAGACCTAGTCCGGGGGAGGGGAGGGGGTAAGGTGACTTGGTTAGGGAACCCTACTGTCCTCTCCCTGGACAGGACCTGCTGGGACAGGGCCTGGACAGGATGTACCCTACCCCCTCCTCCCTGGAAGGGACCTGCCCACACCCCTGAACAGAATCATAGATGCCGGTGAAAACGTTTCCTTCCCTCGTACTACGTACGTGGTCTGTAAGCTCAGGGGTGCAGGAACAAATAGAACAGTTTTTGTCATGATGAACTCCCACGGGCGATTAGTATTCACGTCGTACTCAATCGTAACGCAATGATGTATTCTTTACCCGTTTGAACTCCAGACAAATGGAGACACAAGATAAAATAATATTAATCAAATTTACTTTCCGAGTCCAAGAGAATTCTTTAACTCAGTCACAGGCGTTTGCATTTACCAGGAGTTTTTAATATCACCATATCATCAATGGAGAGAGGGAGACAGGGAGAAGGAGATTCAACACACATTTTTAAAATTTCCGCCGTACACATGCGCGACGCCCATAGACTCAGTATGTATGTCAAATTGGTCAATTCCATTCTTTTGTTCTTGGATGATCAGATTTACTGACCTACTTCCTTTGGCGTCGGGAACCAAGAGACACCTGTTTTTTTCGAAGTATAAGAAATTATTGCCTTTACGAATATTTAAGTAGAAATAGACCAGGTGGGTTTTGATCTTCCACATAAAGTTTGATAAATGGCAATGTTTCTTCATGTTCTGATGCCGTTAACTTTCGCTGAATTGTATTGGAAAAGGAATCCGATTCTCTCGTAATCATAGGCGGTAAGCACTGATTTTATCGCCTATGGTCGGAATCAACCAATATAAAAAAGGTGATCAGTGCCCTTTGCTTTCGTAAAATTTCTGAAGGAAAAACTGAGAGGAAAGACTGTCATTTCACTAC
Source organism: Haplosyllis leylae (assembly GCA_038406175.1). NCBI lineage: Eukaryota > Metazoa > Annelida > Polychaeta > Phyllodocida > Syllidae > Haplosyllis > Haplosyllis leylae. The sequence goes on along the minus strand of JBCAUG010117588.1, from coordinate 251 downwards.
AGCTTTGTATGTCTGTGGTTCAACCGTATCGATAATCAAACAGAAAAAAAAAACATTTTTGCCGTATCGGGAAGTGCGACATACGGTAGAAAAGCCAATGTGTCATTTGCAATTAAGGTAGATGGTTTCATTTAAATTGAAGTTAATATTTTTACCGCCCGCCATCAGAAGGATGGGGGAAGGTAATAGTTTCAGTCTGTTTGTCAGTCCACAGGGGGGGGGGGTACTCAGGTCCCATCCTGGGGGGAGGG
>JBCAUG010117587.1:0-31053 GCA_038406175.1 Haplosyllis leylae | reverse complement strand
CCCCCCCCCCCCCCCCCCCCCCCCCCCCCCCCCCCCCCCCCCCCCCCCCCCCCCCCCCCCCCCCCAAAGCCTGTCTTAAAGCATGCAAAGTTCTTGCATTTTTAACTGTCAAATATGCATTCTTCCACTTTTCCTGGTACTTTTTCTTCAAATTTCTTGATATATTTGTGTGAGTACATTACAAAATATCTATTCCAATATGAAATATTTTGACAGAGGTAATTTTCCTTTTCTTTGAGAAAATCAAGTTTCTTATTTGTTCATTTGGTATAGTTTGCAGATATATGATACTCTGTCAGCTGGGGGTCTTAGGGCCCCATAAGCTCTTGCACTTTTAACTGTCAAATATGAATTCTCCCATTTTTCCTGGTATTTTTTTCTTCAAAAAACAACTTATATTTATGTAGGCACATTGTCAAATATCTATTTCAATATAAATGTTTCTTGTCATTTTGACAAAAAGTGGTTTAGTTTGCAGATACATTAGTCTGAAAACCAAGGATCTGGGGTCCACTTGGGGCCCCCAGAAGATGTTGCATTTTTAACTTACAATATGTATCTTCCTACTATCTTACTATCGAGTACACTAGTTTAGCAGGTCCACGGCACAGAAACTCACTTGAAAATCGTTGGAATTCCTGTGAGATCCTCAGAACCAAGGAACAACCATATTTTAAATTCCTTGACCACTGGACCCAAATATTTATCCTGAGTTAGTTCATTAAGCAATTTAAGTTAACGTTGCTTAAAATTTTTTGCACAATTTTATATTGATAACGGTATTGTTAATTGTTTGTAAATTCCATCGCATATCACTTTTCTTATTGTTAAAGGACAATGGCATCTTAAGTGAATGTCACTGTGTGAACCCAGTGCACTGAGTGTACTTTTCAGTGTACTTTTTACACAAAAATGCTGAAAATGAAATAAAACAAATTTTTTTGGACCAATATACAAAATTATTAATTTCAGTCATTTTCACTGAGTACAATCACCCATTTGAATCAATGCTAAACTTTGTTAATTATTCCATAAGTCGAACCTCCCGTGTTACTTTGGCTTTGCATGCAACTAGAGTTGATGACCACATCAATAATGTTTGATACATTGTGACTCACAGTTTCACCCAAATTTTCATCATTTCATCCTCTTTTTTCACTTTTAGTATTCCCAAATTCTGTAACTTAGATCTTTCAAGTGAAGGTACTTTTGGAGCCTCCACTTCTTGCATTGGACTCAATTCTGATCATCTGACATGAGCATTCTTACCCTGAATTATCCTACTCACACACATTCTTTGCATATTTGAAATTTCTTGCTATTTATTATCATTAGTAAAGTAAACATTTAATCATGCATGTTCTAAGAAACTTTCTGCCACTTTCCTCAATAAATAGCAACAGTTAAATATCAACAATTTGATCTAGTTCTTCACAAGGTCTGCAAGGACAGAATAGGTTTCATGCCATCAAATGGTAACAGCCCAAAATATTTCTTAATGATACTTACAGCAGAGACAATGAAAGGACAACATTGATCACTGTCTATATATTCCTATGTGGTAGAAAAACCTGGTGGCTGTTTGGAAGAATTAGCATGTGGCAATGTAAAATTTTATTCACTTTTCAAGTCCTGTTTATCAACTCTAAACTAATATCTTTACTATTTAAATGCCTTAATATGAAACTTCTAATCATCATCCTGTAGTTTTATTACATGAACAGTGAGAAAAAGAAGTTTAAAATTTAAAAAGTTTAGATAACTTTCTGCATTCACTCACACATGCTGGTAAATAGTTATCCAAACATCCACTAGGTGCAGCACTGTTTTGCTGAGAATATGATTGATAAGAAGCTGCATGTCATGTATAAATAGTCATTGCTTACAGTATTATCACAACTATTATCACTGTTATGCTTGATCCAAACAATTTTATGCTCTTTCTTCATATCTTTCAACCCACCCTTTTAGTCTTTGTTTCAGTATCCATGATTTGTAAACTGAATTGGCTACCAACTCCTGAGCATCTCAATAGATAATGTTAATTTGATAACCTCAATGTTCAGTTCACTCTGATCAGATACAAAACTGCGTTTCTGAGCTTATCTGGAGTGTCTTCACCTACACATTTTGTTCCCATTACCTTCTTTAATGCTCTATAATAATACTTGTACTCTTTTTCTATTTGTACTCTAAGATTGAGTTTCAAATCAAAGCTTTTTCCCCAAAGATAACAAGTTTGGCACAGGTCATGTCATGCAATATTCCACCTGGATAAATCTACACAAACAATATTCCAAGTTCTCTTTAGTTAACATTACTGGGTCACTAAAATCTGTACATAATATTTTAAGTTAGATATCAATTCTGTCTAATCACATGTCTTGCCAAACACGGTAACAGTTCACAATGTCACCATCATTTTTGTTTTCTTCTTATCAAAAACACCATTAAGTGATCTAATCCTAAAATCTAACACTTTTCCAGTTAATATACTCTTAATGTGTCACTCCCTTATATTTAAAAAATATATATTCAACAAGCTGTTTTCTAGATACAATTCAATTTGTATTCTGTTCAGAAACCAAAAGCTAAATTATACCCAAAACATACCTGTGCTCTGGACACCCTATTTTTACTGGAACCTCTTTTCACCTTCTTCTGGAATGCATTTTCATCTACCTTCTTCCAATTCCTTAAAAAAGTTTGAAATAATTAAATTAATGCAAATTTTATTTTAGAGAAAAACCTGATATTCATATGACCAACACTAAACTACTAAACAAGACATTGCCTCAATCATAGTTCAAGATAATCATGCTTGAAGTCCCTTATGTCTGAATATTCAGCCCTTTTCACAGCTTTGTAGCCATCACTCTCTTTCAAAGATACCACATTGATATCCTTTGATGTCTGGGTAATGAATACAAGTCTACTACAGTACCAGTTAACCTCCAACTTTGAAAAAAATTATATTCTAATATTAATACCCAAAAAATATATGACATCACAATTCACTCAGACTCCCTTCACTCTAAAATCAGAACAAATTAATTGGTGCACACTGTGTCCAGTAACTCTCATCATTACCCATTGGAACTTGTCCAAACCATTGTCCAAACAATAAAATCTGAACACCTCATATCTCTACTCAAGCATGGCCATCTACCCTCCACAATTCAGTTAGTAACAAGTTAGTTATGAAACCCCAAATTTTGAACAAATGTTAGACTTCTATTTATTTATTATCAAAACAAAAATGTCCCTAATACTCTCTGTTTCTGGCATTTCTAATTTGATAATAAATTCTTCTTTCCGTCAACCAGTGCTGATTTCACACCAAAGTTTAAGTGAGTACAAGAGCAATTTGTAACATGTTTCTGTTATCTTTTATCTGAACCTGATCCCGGTAAAACGTTTTCAGTTGCCCCCACTTAGTACGTCCCTGGGGTGTATGAAATCAGAAATTTCTGTTTTCAATCCCCACCATGGGCCTACTACTCCCCTTTCTTGTGATGGCTAACTAGATTGCCAGTCCCAGCTATGATGAGTCACTGTAAAGGTTGAAACTTACAGTCCTCTGTGGCACTTTTCAGTTGGTGGTGAAACTTTTATAGTCAATGACAAAACTTACAGTTGGTGATGAAACTTACAGGTGCTGACTGTAAAAAGTTTCATCGCCAACTGTAAAAGTGCCACTACTGACTGTAAGTTTTGTCAGCCTTACAGTAGGTTAACCGAAGTCCGGTTAACCACCATAAGAGGGGGCGTACGAAAAAGGGTGCGTTCTGAAAACGTTACACCGGCTTAAATCATATCTGAGAAAGAATTAACATTCAACAAAAATGCTTCTTGTAGCAGTTTAACTGAAAATATCAGATCTAAACGAATACGTAACTTGTGAGAAGATATTTTAAAATAACGAAGAACAGGGCGATCTTCTATAAATTTTTGCAGTGCATCATAAATTGTCAAAAGATGACTGAACCGTAGCTGATCAAAGCTGCCATCCAGTGTTGATCTTTAAAACTAGAAATTTCCTACAAGGCTCTCGTGACCAAGGGCCATCTGCCGGTGTGCTATCATAATGCACTCTTAATTTCGAACCCCCACCTCGACACAAAACTTTTAATTTATTATAAAATTCAGTATTGCCACAATTTAAATTTAATAAAGTTACTTTGCAATCATCGGCTGACAAATGGAAATATTGTGAAACTTGTTCAGCAATCAATGAAACATCACGGTGGATTTCCTGGAGCACCATTGAAGGCTGAAATTCTGTTCTTTATAAACTGATGTTCAGATTTCTCCGACTTCCTCTTGCAAAAAGAAAGGAAAGTAGATTTGAATAACTATTCACATAAGATTCATGTCAAACTGCCACCGTACTGATTTGTGCGGAAGCTAAAGAATCAATTACGAGAGATACATTATTACATCACATCTCCTCAGGCCAGGAGTTTGGCATAACTATTGAGGTTTGTCAGTTAGTACTTTGAGCAATTTTAAATTTAAGACATTTCAAGTTTAATTTTACTAAGTCCAATAATGTATCTTGTCTCTTTGCTGAAAGATGTACTTGTAAAAAAGTGGGTATTAAAAAACTAATTGATCGGATTACCTTCTCCCACTAATGGAATCTATTCAATTTAGCTTATTTTTCTCCACTGCCTTCACGGGATGACATGTACCTTTTCTTGCCTGTGACAAGCTGAGTCAATTGATCTTTCAGATACCAGTAAGGTGATACACAAGGTTTAAAGCTAATCCACAACCCTAATTGGCACAAAGTGTGTCACAAGTTGTATAAATTAACCAATTAGCTATATATGTCGTCTTCCCACGAATATATGAAGTAAACTAATCCTAACGTGGTGTTATTTGATAACACATTATTGTACTATGGAGCTACTTTTTGTCAAATATGTAGTAGTGGAAACTGCGTTAGGTCGTTTTTTTTCTTTGATAGAGTTGCATGGAGAAAAGCCAAAAATTGTATGGTGTTATTTTGATACATTGCTAATGGAAAAGAGTAATTTAATATTTTACTTACATGATCATCTGCAGACCTCACACGTTTTACTATGTTCATAAATTAAAATCAAAATATTGGATCAATAAGAAGTTTAAATATGCAATCGCTTTGTGCAGTAAAATAAATAAATGCATATACGTGCTTTTCCACGGGTCCGTGGATGTGTACTTGTAGGGTATAGTCTCAGAAATATGTATTTGGTTATTTGGCAGTTAGCTACAAAGAGAGAAAAGTGCAGTGCATTCCTCACACACTAAACTAGTTTGTTGAGTCAGAGTGATTCAAATGCCATCAGTCAGCAATGTTATCAGCAAATCGATTGAGAAATTAGACCTAATCACAGGGGCTTGTACTTCACTCTGATCTTTGATTTACCTAAGTGATTTCATCTCGCAAAAAGCCCAACCAAATTTCGGGCAAAATTTGTCTGCAGTGGCAGGAAAATGAGCAAACTACAAGACTGCTGCCTTTTGACAATCACTTCTATTCAGCGGCCTTTGCCGTCTATTGGCTAAATCATATCAATCTAAAGTACTGTAATAGCAATGAGTCCAGCTTGATGGCAAACTGATTGGAAAATGAAAATATGAGATTTATTTACCGTTGACTGAATTGAGATGAAAATTCGATTTGGAAGAGTAACTTAGGAGATTGATTGTGAACATGATGAGTTCGAGTGTTTTTATCCTTTCTTGATTAAAGAGAAAATAAACAACAACATGTATTATTGACCTCAGGAGAAGAAATTCAAAAATAAAGAACTGGAAAAATATTTGTAATTTAGAAATTACTTAAATTGGTAAGAGTTTAGTTTCACGTGAAAAAATAAGGGATAGAAAGAGCAAAGAAAGCATGCTCAAGATAATACGTTTAAACTCAATAATATTGACTTACACAAAATGATTAACAATTGTGTCCGTGGAAGCGGATCATAACAAAACATTTTGTCGTAAAACGTTACTTTATTTAATGAAATCTAGATGTAGAACGCCTTTGTGTAAAATGTCATTAAAAGTAACTGCTTAATGCTACCCTGTCAAATTCCAGGCAATCAAAGCATTCTCTCGGGAGTATTCTCTAACTTTACTGTGGATTTTTCATTTCCGACTGCAGTCCCACTACGAGATTAAGAACAAGACTTTAGCATTTATTTTTTGAGCCTGTATCCACCAGGAGACAAATTACAGAGCATTAGCATTAGTGAGAACCATGTTAGAAGCCGACTGCACTGAATCACGGCACCCAATTTGTCGTAATTTCATCATCACTTTATTACATTAGGGCCTTACAAGGGGATGGCCATTAATGGGTTGAGTTAGTAACCCTTGAAACAAGAGACTCACTCAAATTATCCATTTGTCTTTCAAAAGATCGAATTGCCATTACTGTGGACAATTCTTCAGGACATAAATTGGCTCTCCTTTTTGAAATAGAATGTCTGTTGAGTCCCACTATATTTCACCACAAAGACTAGAAATGTCTGTGTTATGATTTGCAGTAAGAATTGTTGTATGACTACTGGGAACGGTTGGAGAAACTTTAAAATATGTCTCAAGTCTAGTATTATTGTTTTTGTTAAATTCCAAACTGTAGTCCTTCTTGACGTTACTGTGAGTCCTTTTAAAATACAAAATCGCGTTGAAGTAAGTTAATTTTTATTTTATTTTCATGGTTAAGAGATTTCAACACTACATTAGTCGCATACACGTAGCCTATTAAATTCCCTCTTTTGTCCTCTCATGTCTCTGAACAAATAATTGACTGGAAATCATCTGTTCATTCTTTCTGCAGATTTAATTCAATTTGGTGCCCATTTAGGACAAATTTACATCCTACTGCTATTACTCAGTTGTCATTAGATCAGAAATTAAAAGTTGGGGGACATGACCTCATTTCATTAGGGCGGTCTATTTTGTCAACATTACATCAATCACTCCACTCATTACAGTTCACTTACAGCATCGACTTTTGTGGACGGTAAACGGATTTTCTTTTTTCCCCAGGAAATTGTCATTTATTTTGTTTTTCCTTTTTTCTTCTTTCTTAGTTTTTTTTCTGGATTTTTCTTTCAAAGGAAAACATTTTTACTCATCCTAAACAATTGATCTCTTCATCAGGAGAATTAGTTTTTCTGTTTTTCTCTTGATTTTCTTTCTCTTTTTTCATTCTGTTTACTTTGAATCCATCATTATTCCTTTTTCCATGTGAAAGTATTGTTGCCAAATTAACATGCCATATTTGAAATTAAGCGTAAGAAATTAATGATACACTGCTGTCCATCTCTTACTGATTTTGAAAGTTTTAGTTAACAAATGAACTAAATTCACCCACGGACACTTTCATATTTACCACTAAAATCAAACTACTGACTGGTTGCGATGTCTTTCATTTGCAAAGCCGAAATTGACGAGTTTTCCAGTAAATATTCAGATCTAGTGGATAATGACTAAAGGAACAGTTATCAGTTGCATTTGTACTACAAAATCTCATATTTTCTAAAATAAAATGAAATAGCTGTGCTAGTAAAAGGGATTCCATGTTACAGTCTTTGACTAAATGACAACATTTAGCCCCAAAAGCCTTGCTTAACAAATTGCATAAGTTATGAAAATATATTCACTTCTCATATCAAAATGAATGGCAACAAGTCAGTAGTTAAATTTGAATGCTACCAGTGGCTTTGTTGAAATCAGTACGACAGCAACAGATCATGGTTCTCCACTGAGTACGAACTCATTTCATTCAAGAACATTACTTGGTTGGGAAATTATCTTCAAACTGTAAAAGGAACATGAACAAGACTATGAAGCTAAATAGCAATAGAATAAAACACACCGAGTAAATAGTCTATTGAAAATTATTTATTGACTAATGTTTCATCACCACATATCTTAGACGTTCACTTACACTTTTACTAATTGAAGTTGATCTAGATCTATCTAAGCGAGAAATTATCTTGACATATTATTCCAGAAAACAATAGACAGATGACACTGTGATGTGAATTGTTCATCTATGTTTCTAAACAGCACACAATAGTAATAATATAGTCTGGTAAAAAATAATTGAATTTAATTTCAATAGGATTATTACTCATGTTAAAAAATCTCAGTTGTTTTTGTGCACATGCAAATCAACAATAACACGTTATCAACCACATCAGTGAGAAATCGTGAAGTAATTAACCTATTGTAATGGTGTGTCGCAACCACACGATAAACCTTGTTTTTACACTGTACGTAATATTCAAAAAGTCTTGACTTTCACAATGATATAAATATCTTCAACATTTGCAACACATAAAATAACAAGAATTATATGTTTAATCAACAAGGTCCTGTTAAGGTTCTACCGAGATGTTCCATGTGTTCCTTCGCTTTCATTCTCAGGGAGACTATGCTGGAGCTTCGAACATCGGAGCCGGAGCCATCCTCACTTTTGGGACTAACATTTGTGACAGATATGTGTCCATTTGGTGGGCTGCCCTGCCCTGGGGCTAGAGAGCCTAATGTAGCGAGGGAGGGACTGATTGTAATTGGAATTGTGTTTGGCCCTGGCGTAAAGTATGACTGGTAGGTGGCGCTCATGCTCTGGGCATGCGCATGAGTAAATAAACCAGGCAGTGCGTGCAAGCCGGTTGCATTAGGATTTGGTAGCGCGAACCATGGATCGATGGGTAGAGATGCCTGTTGTTGTTTGAAGGTTGAGGTCTGTTGCAGAGTAGCCATTGGAAAGTTCTCATTCACCTTTATACTTGTGGACTCCATTTTTTCTTGCCTGCGCCACTTAGCTCGACGATTTTGGAACCAGACCTGCAGAGAGAAAACAATTGAGTTGTTACAGCGATGCAATCAGGGCACATTCCATTTATTGTCCAATAGAGTAATAGACTCATACATTATCAAGCAGAAGCCCAAATCAAGCAGTATGCTCAAACATTATCAAACAGTATACTGCAGCAGTAAGCTCAAACATAATCAAGTAGGAGGGTCAAACATAGGCAAGCATTTGGTTGATACATTACCAAAAAGTAGCAAGAGGCCATTATCAAGCAGTAGGTCAAGCATAATCCAGCAGTAGGCTCAAACACTATCAAGAAAAATAAATTCAACTTTACTATAGTTTAACATCTTTTTCATGATATAAAACAGATAAAAGCTAAACTATGTACACTTCATATGTAATGTATTAGGAACAAAGTCACTCAAGTTTCCTTTGTGACACATTGAAAGAGTGAAGCTCATTTTCAGTGTTTGAACCTATAATTCGCAGTAAATATCCCTTGAGGTATTTTAACTGTTCTAAACTGAGCCAATTACAAACATGAAAGAGACATACAAAAATAATCGAATTACTTTCAAAAGAATAAAATGTACCCAATAATAAGATTAAGTTCCCAGCTCGGCTGACTACTTATCAAAGAAGATCTCTATTCCTTTTGGGAAAATTTCTCAAGCTTTTCCGCATGCGGGTTGAAGTACTTGAGACGAAAGAGTTTGGAAATTTGTGGCTTGGTAATTTTGAAGCCCTGAAGGAAACAAATTTCCTCTACCACAGAAGTGTTTTACCCCATACGTGTGTTTGCTAATTGCCACCCAATAGAGTCTCGCCATGGGACAAAACATTACAGTGATAGAAAAACGCTTTAAATGCGACCTTAAAGAATACTCATCATCTACACGGGAGTTGTTTCATTCAATATTAGGATGAACATGTAATCAAGATGTATACAAAACAGCACCACTTGACCAAGCGTGTCCCTATGGGGGTGGACGACCCCAAATGGACACCCTGCCTTTATGCGTTCCATCTTGCTATTGTGTCGTAACGCGCCAACTTTCGGTCTATATCTCCCGGTCGCTTTCTAATTTTCCTTCAGTTTCCTTTAGTTTTGTCACCCTTACTTAAAGGTGTCCTGTAATCTCTGTTTCTGTGTAATACTTTTGCACGAAGAGTGAACAGGGTATTATTGGTGGTTGCTTCACTCGGCTTTGATGTCTCAAAGCGGAGCACTTCCCTCAGGTGATGGACTGTCTTTGTTTTGAACGTGTGAGAGACGAGCGTGAGAATTTGTACACTTGTTACAAATACGTATTTATTCAGAAAAATAACAGTTTGTGTCATATTTCTATATGCAGCAAATAAGTATCATCTATCAAAAGTCCAGCCTCCGGTACACGCATCAAGAAGAGTTCACAAAGAAACCAATGGTATTGTTACTTTTAGCTTCATTTTTGTATTCATTTTCAAAGAAATCGTTTTGTGCTGTGAACTATTCACGGTTTAGTCTGTTGTTATTTTCTGTGTTCGCCAGAAGAAAGTGTGTAAATTAAATTTCGCACTGGCACAACAATAGAACTACCCTTTAATTTCCGCACCAGTTTAGCTAACACAATTTTAGTGTCATATAATTACAGAAATAATTTGCTAGTTGGAGCGGAAAAACGCTTTTGAGACGGAGCCGCAATGAAGCATGTGTCATGTGCTGGCCATATTAGTGTTCTATTGTTAATCGTGTTACTCATCTGTCTCTTCAAAATCTTTAATTAACCTGTTCGCAGCTCTCAGCAATTAAATTAGACCAATGCACTAGTTAGATGATTTTGCACAAACCACGTCATATGCCAGTATAATGAAGTTGTAGCAGATAATAAGCATTTGTAGTCCTCCCCGAGCGTTCAGTCCCTATTCAGCAAAGTAATTTGTTTCTTGTTAGTACCAACGCAGATGTTTAGTAAATTATTTCCTTTAGGAGTTCATAAGCAAATTTCAATTAAATCACTGAATTTAGCTCATCATATCTGGTAACGAGTTCATAATTGTCAATTAAGCTCTTTCAATGGTGGAATTAAAGCACAGTTTTGAACCACTCTTACCTTGAGCCTCATGCCTTCAAAATATTCGCATTATTATATTGTGCCGTATTCAAGAGTTTCAGAACACTAAATGCAATTCGAAAGCTTCAAAAGAGAAACTGCGCCTGAAAGTTTATCTGACTTCAGGGTCCCTCTTACAGGCATTTGAAATCTCCTCTTTGAGCAGAAGTTGTAGTAAATGAGACACCATCAGCAACAATGTCAATCAAAAGTGCTGAAAAGTGTCCACAGAATTATCACTTTTGCCAATTTAGAGTAATTTCGTGCAAGCAAGATTACCGCTTAATATCTATTGAAGTCAACCTCATTGTGGAAACTTTCCTGAAAGGAACTCGATGTAAATCACTATTAACGATCTAAAAGGAAGATTGTGAGCTTCGATAAAGTCTCCATCACTGTGGATTTGCGGGTTTAATTCTATCTTACAATATGCGATTAGTGTGTCTTGAAGATTGGTCATCAGTCGATTTGATAAATCGCTTTCTGCGCAGTCAAAAGTTAATGTACTTTTTCTTCAAATTTATTACCAGATCTTGACGCAAATTGACTAAATCAACGCTGCAACTTTGCTTTCCACGACATCTCAAATTTAAGCAGAGTCTCCACAAAGGACAAAAATCTATGTAAGGCTTTTGGAACTTTTCTTGTTACTAAGTACTGACTTGTAGTGTGCATCATGGACGTTTAAACAGTGGTAAGTCTAAAAGTAGTGCGCCATAGAATTTTGTTTTGCTTCTTCAAATGGCCTTATCAAGAAATGGTGACACTAACTTCACCCTGAAGGAACTCCAAAAAATTCTGAAATATGTGACAGTATCAAAAGATTCTGATTGGAGTTTTACAATGGACATCTGTGAGAATTTTTTTAAAAATTTTGAAGTGCATTAAGGAAACAACAATATATAGTTGAAGATGATAATTTCTAATTTGTTTATGTTAATAAGGAGATCCAACTGACACTGAGACTTTTCAAAATATTTAATTCCTAAGGGATGATTACATAGTGTCAAAATTTCAACTTTTTCAATATTTTTTTTAATTTAAGACATTTATATTTCAAAAAGTTAAAAATGCTCAACATCAGTCGGATCTCCTTATTAACATAAAAATTTGAAATGATCATTTTTCAACTAAATATTGCTCTTTTCTTAAAACACTTCAAAATCTAAAAAAAACTTCCTGATAGATGCCCATTATAAAACTGGTGTAGAATCCTTTGATCATGTCAGAAAAATATGAAATTTCCTGTAGGGTGCATCTTTTGTGCATTGTGGACTTTTAAACAAATAATAAGCCTTAAGAATTCAAGTCCGTTGTGGAATTTCTATTGTTCTCATCTTTCTTCAATGTTTTCTGGATTTGCAGTATATTCACCAGTTCAACATTACAACCAGTGTATCTTTTCCATTCTGTTACTGAGACTTCTCAACAATTGAGTTTTTCTTAAATTGAATTCCCTCACTGACCTTAAATGTATTAAAGTCTTTTCCACAAAAATTCTGTTGTAGCGGAAGGTAAGACAAAAACGTGTGGAGTTTTCCATTAATGTTGATAATATTGAGCAATTACAAATTACGAATTGTGGGTTTTTATTGTTCAATTATTGACTATTTTTGGCCAAAACTCTGATTAATGAGTTCTCAAAGAAAACTGTAATCGAGATTTAATAGATTGAACAAATTACACTGCTCATTTCATCTAATATCTTTTGGTCTAAATATTTCGTTCACTGTGATATAACTGAGTATTTTCATTTTTACAAATCTATCTCTATATATATGTTTTACTATCTACTAATATGCATGTGATGGCAACCATATGATTGACTAGTCGCAAAGCACAATATAAAGGCCCTGTGACTCTTTTTATTAAGATATACCTGAGAATTATGGAAAATTTGCAGAAATTGCTCTACAAGTCAGTCAATTTTGTCATTAGAGTGCCTTAAGCCATGCATGATTTAGGTAAAAGCAGTCTAAATTGTTGGCCGTCGGTCGCTCAAGGGGAGGGGGACGCCCAATTTGGGTTCATTACTTTCTGTCGCCAGTCTCTGCCACTGTAGGCTTGGGTCAGCAGTCGATTTTTGCGTGCAATTTTACTTTCTGAAATCCAACACGCACATAACAAGTGTACATTTTCTCATCCAATCTTAATTGGTTGTCTAATTCAAAGGGTGCACTGTATAGACAATACATTACTTTCTCTATAGATTTTCCTTTCGCGTCGCCTGCAGAGGTTATAGGTTCTACAAAACAGTACAATTAGTTTTTCAAAAAAGAGTACTTTTCGACCTCTTCCGAAAAAATATCAATTGAAGTAATTACACTCAAGTCTTGACATTCCCAGAGAAGCGATGCGTTGCTAGTATCAATAAGATTGTCGCCAACCCCGAGAACCATTACGGAAAAGCGTATTGTGAAACAATTATCATCGTTAATTGTGCGAATTGAAATTGATCAGATAGTAATTACCTGGCCTAATTAGCCGGATACATGAAAGATGACAGTTTCTGCCATTAATTGGTAGCTATTTCTGATTTGAGCTGCATGAGAACTTTTCCCCAGTGAAAGTTACACGGCCATATCACCTGGGAAGAAGGGCAGAATGAGGCACACCATTGCTTTTGACAAGTATAATAAGTGTATTTAAAATTTGAAAGATGTTTCAGTACAAAATCATTATTTCCTACATGCATTCACTTCATGGCTGTGAATGGATTTTATTTGCGGCTTCTATTTTCAAAAGACTGGCTTGCCATTGCGTCTTACTGTTTTGTTTGTTGGAAGAGCTGGTCGTGACACATGAACAGTCACTAGACATTTCGTGCTTGCAAAAACAATCCTACGAATAACCGTTCTGTCAGTTGGATTTACCTCTCTCTATAATATTACGAGTTAATATTATTACAAATAGCAGTCAGAGAAATGCGCTTTGGTTGTTAGGCTATCGCGCGGGGCATCGCTGTTTGTATGACCCTGTAACGCTGTTAGTGACCCAACTGTCAGCTACAATATGCCTCTAGATGCTACCCCGACCTCTCGGTCTGCATCCACCACCATGAAAAGCACAGCCATGGTAATTACACTATTATCCCTGGTAATAAGTGAAATTTGATAATCAGACTACCTTCACGCACCTCGCAGGGAGAAGTCCATGTCTACCTGGCGCCAAGGCATATCAGACTAACAACCAAATTTGGTAAAAGCGCATTGCATTGGTAAATTCTTAATAGATCGGGTTTAATATGAGATGAACATTGAACGCTATGCTTAGTAACCAATAATTTGATGTTGTGCTCTATGGCATAGGTATTTAAAGGCAATGTGTGTGTTCCAGGGACTTTGGCTGTGGTATACTCACAAAACGCTGATCAGATGTGATGTAGCTTGGTAAGGCATCAGCCCAAAAAGACTTATGAACCTTGTCAGGGGTCAGCATCTATTTCATCTTCCATCACTTGGCCTATTCAAGCTGCCTTTTAGCAGTTCTAATTCCACAAAAAACATTTTATAATGGCCAAGTTCTTACCAAATAATGTTCCACAAAGAATGTGAGCAATTTGTCATCTTACATTGCGTTCAATGGGCCATTATGACCGCCCATTAGTCAAATAAGATATGTATGTTACCTGTGTATCATTTTGACTGTAATTAAAGAGCTTTGATTTATTCTTTAAAAATATAGTTTTGTTACAAAATGGTGCGCACGAGTTGTTGCCTTTTTAGCTGGAAATGAAAGATGACTCCAGTAAGCCTTGAGGTGATAACAAATTGAGCAGATCATTGGTTATCTGATGACTGACCTTCCTTTAAATTTGTGTTAACTATGAATTCCCTAAAAGCAAATATTGGGTATGGCCATCGACAGTTGAAATTAGACATTCCTGTTGAGGTAATGTAAGGCCTGGTCTGGCCTCCTGATGTGGCCCTCAATTCCATCAAGGGAACTCCCCGTTCAATTTGTATGTGCCATAAGCAATCAGGACCACTCCCTTGAAGGCATTCTCCACCCTCCTCCTTCTGCTGTGTGTGTGCCTGCACGTATTACCTTAACCAACTCTTATGCCATACCGACAGCCTCTGATATGCATTAACTAAATCTCATTTAGACAAAACACAGGGTTCCCATCTAACTGCATCTGCTAGTCATCCAATTGAAGTCACTGGTCTAACCCTTATTTTAGACTAGGTCTATTAATCTGTTTCATGAGCAATCACAAGCTTGAGCGGTTTGTCTATTATTTCATCATTCGGATCTTTCAGATCTTTTAACTGAGTTAAGCCAAGTGAACGTACACAAGTTTCCGTTATTAATTAGGAACCCCAGTTGGAACAAAGCGATGAAGATATGCTGATAATTAGCCACAAGATACGCCGAGTCAAGCATTAAACAACCAGGCTTGTAGCTTTAATGCTCAGACAGGGTTCCGTCAGTTTGTGGTACTCATTCAATTGTGAAATCTGATTTGCTGTCGATTCCTTGGTTCAAAGTCGTGGCAGATCTAAGCCCTCTGGACTTTCGAGTTTAGTTTGGCAGAAAATCACCATAATTTTTCATTACCTATACGTTGGTGTGAGAATCGTGATTCACTCTTTATCAAGTGTCCAAACATAAAATGCCTTTGTAAAGCTCCCTTTCTCTGCAATGGCAACCTAAGGACGAAATTCCAGAAATCTGAAGTATTTAGAAACATCAATCAATCTGAGATAACACTAAAAATGTCCATTCTTGAGTCCATTATTTTCGTTTTCCGCTTGAAATTGTAACCCTTTGGTGTCGATACCAATAGATTTGATAATTGGCTTCTTTGACCCTTTCTGTCGGTATTAAGTGAATATCAGCACACAAAGACAGCATTCACTATCTATAATGGATTGACCATGTTTCACAAATTAAATTATTTTCGCATTGTTTGCCTAAATACCATTCCCTACTACAAAAGACTCAAATTTCACAAACCGTTAATTTAATTCATAATATAACCATCTTTCGTGTTCAAAATGTGTTTCTATCAAAAATGTTGCACTTGGAATTTTCGTACCATAATTTTTTAGATGTTAGAAATCTGGTGAATACTTCTGTAAATAACAGTTAAAAGAATTACCTGAGTGCAGTCAATTTCTCAGTATGATATTTGTACTCTACACGATGAATGACATGGGGGTCTTTTGTGGAGTAGTATATTGCATGCAAAATAAGGCTACTAAATATTTCCATAGACAGAATCGGTGTTGAAAAGACAGTGGGTCGCCATGTTTTGAGTGCTGTCATGCAGGTTATGCTCTCCTTGTGCAGAATAAAAAATATGTCGTTAATAGGTGTAATGTCTGATGTCTCACTGTATAATTAAGGTCCCTTACAGTTCTATTTGATGGAATGATTTTCTCTCTGTGTTTACAATTGATGCTAATAATGTTTCTTTGATGACCAATTTTCACTTTTTAACCCAGCATGATGGTGTTTAGAAAGTGTCACCAGTATTGAAAGAAAAATTAGATGTTGCATGAAGATACGCAAGTGGAACCAACAAGACCGGAAAGAATGGACACATGTTCTTCTTTAGGAGTGTCAGCAAGATTTCTTATTCTGTAATATTGATGAAAAATTAGCTACATTTTAATGATGAGGTTTGCTGTTTCATTTAATGAAAACTCTTGAAATCATAGTTGAAATGCAAAGTAGGATCATAAATAATCTTGACGCTTCCATGGAACACAAAAGTTGAGGCTAAATTATCATCAGATGATGTTGACATGAGATGGTTAGACATTTTTTAATGCGAACATTTGAACAGAATTTTCTGTCAATTGGATTGCATGCGAACTCAACATACAAATTAAAAAGAAAAAATATAATAAAAGTCTATTATTTCATCAAAGGATAGATTCTACATAAAAGTTCCCACTCTAAAACATTGTGCAAAAGCTAAGAACAATTCCTTACATCACATAAAAAGGAAATAAAGAGAATTAAAGGCTTGGCTTATTGCATATAAAGAGCTACTAATTCAAGCTTACTTATTCATTATAACAGTGTAGCTGGAAGGGGATGGGGAAATGGCGTATGTTGCTGATTCTTTGATTGCATGTCACCTCACTTTCATACTCTATCTTAAACTATTATTTCCCTCAATCACCTTTCAGCAAATTATCCACCACATTCAACCTTGATTCTTTCAGTTATTGAGCAACACAGAACAAATGTTTATTTTCCAGCAATTTTGCTATTTCTGTTAATATTTTAACAATGTGATTTTTTGAAAAGAAAAATCTATATCATGGTTTAATTGAAAGTTGTCATGGGGAGTTCAGTTTACAAATCACCTGTTCTCCATTGTCTCTAAATCACCAGAGGCATTGTCTTGCCCCAGAGAATGACAAAACCATAAATTAGTGATTAACAATTCGCATTTCACTTTTGCAGCAATATCATTTATGCAGACTGAGCAGCTCTGATCGGCATAATAACATTAAATAGGTGTTTGTATGCTTGGTTATCTGGATTATGCGTTTGTCTTTGATGTTTGGGAGTCTGACTAATGAGCTCACAGCTCAAGTAGACACTTCTCCTTCTGCTTGACTTGTCCTGTCTAACTCTGTTGCACTATTGTTGTGAGTAAGCATCACTTCTCATCTGTCACACAACCTAAATCCTACCTCGCTTAAAGCCTGGTTCACACGATGCCTATTATAGTGAGATAATTGGACCACACCTTAAATTGCATTGCACTTGATAAATTTGACCTTTGCTTCGGACACTGTTAGTTTATTCCTTGTTCCTTCTGTGGCATTAAGGTGAAATAGGTGAAGGAAGTTTTTTTGACCAATCTAAGAAGAATAAATAACTCGGGAATTAGAATATTATTTCCAATTCGTAGACATAGTCTGATTTAATACAATTTATCACTCTGTTGCACATTTGTCGAAAGTTCTCATCAACAAAGTGGAAGCACAGGTCATTAATGACTTCGCAGTAAGTTCTGCCTCAAGAAGAGGGAAAGACAGTAAAGATCTTGCGCTCCCAGCCTCATCCTGCTTCATTTTTGTATTACATGTCTCTTATCCCCTCATCTCATTTAGTAATTATATCTTCAAATAGATATGTGTGCCTGCTATTACAAGCTTATGTCGACTAGTCAGCCAGCAAATTGCTTAATGAAACAGCTCCTGGCTACATCCCCGCCCCCTCCAGATGAAAGAACTCGCACCCTACACTGTCACACGCAATCCACTGCAACCACTGATACATGGTTCAATACAACGTTGATTGCAGACAAAAGGCGACTCAATAAAATGGACGTCAGTGCGTTAACAATTTTATTGTCCCATTGCTTAAATATTGAAAAGAAAAGAGGTATGAACACATATATCCATAGGGCACACTCTTTACATAAGTTAATGAAACCTCTTTGATGCCTTCATAATTCATCTCGTGATTGGGTAATTCGAACATAAGATAAGATAAAAAGATGTATTTCTGCACAAGAAATTGTTTCAAAGCAAGTTTCTCACCTGTACTCTGACTTCGGGTAAGTTAATTTTTAGGGCCAATTCTTCTCTGCTGTACACATCAGGGTAGTGGGACTTTTCAAATGCTCTTTCCAACTCGTGCAGCTGATATGTAGTGAATGTTGTGCGATTTCTGCGATGCTTTTTCTTGGGACAATCCCCATCGTCATCATCTCCTTTGTCACCCATTCCTCCATCCATGTCGCCCTCATCACTGCTGTGTCCAGTCTTGAGGTCATCTCTGTCATGATCTCCTGGGAAATAAATTTACACATATTTGTTATATGTAGATGCAGACGTGTGGAATGAACTGACTTGATGGAATATTACCCCAGTATTAATTTTTGTTGTGAAATAATTTCACAAAAGTAACATCAAAGAGAACATTGATAAGGAAAATGTTGAAAGTCTTCCACGGGTACTACGTTAACCTAAATTTTATACAAAGCAATAATACTTAAAAATAATTTTAACAATTTTACATGTCAGTGTAATCCTTTAATAGGATAATAAAGACCTAAACAGCGCACACAAATTTACTTGATGTATTCAGTGAGGACAGAATTAATGATGTTTCAAGTTCTCCTAAAGACCGTAGTAATTCGTGACCTCCTATGAATTTGTGCCTTTATTTCTTATCGGACAAATTATCAAAACAACTGAGGGAGAACGTGCTTTTTTGGTTTGACTCCCTGGCAATTTGAGATTGGTTCTAAGGAAGTACAAATTATAGAAAATATCAAGCCACATTGAGTAAATAATGACGGCTGATGATGCTTATTCTTTGGTACCGTGTCACTTAGGTGGTCCCCCATTGACATCTTGCAGTAAAAGTAGTAATTTTACTATTTTAGAGAACGAAGGATACTGATGGGCCGGGAATGGGTGTTTTGTAAGAGAGGTGGAAAAGAGCAGCTCCCTACTGAGATAAACTGAAAGCATCTTGATGTAGTTTCTGACTCAAGTTGCCAAACAACATTGGTCCTATTGGCTGCCAGCATATTGCAGCATATGGCCAAGGGTTCCCAAAACTAAGCACAAGGGGTGACTTCATCTTACAACATTTTCAAATCGAAAAATAGAATTCCAACTGTTGATGGTAATTGAATCTGAAGTGCATAGGTAGGTACAGACAAAGCAAGTTACTCTGTTGATAAGAAAGGGCGCGATGTCACCATAATCCACGACTCCCATTGGATATTTGTGCATTTTTTAAATAAGGCAATTTATTTACTTTTCGCTCTCCGTTCTGGGCCATCTTAGACTTTTTCTGATATAAACTCAATAACCTTTTAGACCAAATCCTAGCCTAACTAGACTTAATGCGTCCTAATTGACAAGGACCCTACCCAAGTCAGAAAGCATTAGCCGTGGCCGTCACTTAGCTTCGCTCGCTGCTTGTCTTCTCTTACTCCTTTAAATATCTGCTAAAGAGTAACTCTGCTCAGGCAGAAGGCCTACCTTAACACCCTTCTTTGTCCCTGCATATTTAATCCTCACATCAGTACTTGGTTAATTTAGTTCTGGTTACACTGCTGTGGGTCTTTCTTGGAGTATTAGTGTTGCCTATTAGTATCATCTTAGTGTCCCTTAACCCCCCATGTAACAGCCTTCTTAACAAAAGTAGATGACAATTGAAGCAGGTAGTTCTTGCTTATCTCTTCATTAGCAAAGGATTTAGTTACATCCCAACAGTGAACTACTAAATGGCTTATGTGTAAGTAAATATTTTCCAAAATGCATAATGAATTGGAAAGGTGCTAAAATTGAATTTGTAACATACACTGCTTTGGTGAGATGTGAGAATGTAATAATCTGATCAATGAACTTTAGAACCACCCCACATGGATTTCAAATTGGCAATAAGATAGTGCCAAGAAGGCAATAAACAAGCGCTGGCTTGTCCACACAATAGTTGTTTCTCATTAGCTAACACCAAGGAGTTCCTTTATTGTACAAAATAAGGGCATGAGGCGTAAGCCCTGTCAGGTTTCTTGCTATGTTATAAAACGGCATAATATTGTTCTTTGTCAGATTTTCCTTGTTCCAATTTTATCATGTTGCTCCATTGATTTCCTGGGCCGCGTGTTTTGGAAAATTTGAAGAGCTGCTACAATAATAACGGAATTAAAGATGTAAACTAATGCACAAGGGAAGTAAGTAGCTTCGAGCTCATATTGAAGAATTAGGATTGTTAATTATAGAGAAATGTGTTCATTCTGAGTTGCTTATGAGTGACATAAGTTATTTCCTTCCAGGCAATTTCTCCAGTTGCTCAAGTCTTTATTTCCTCCCTCACTCCTAACATCTGCTTGCTTAATCAACTTCAACCTTTCTGAGTCAGTACTTTTTACACCTCAAAATGTAAATATGAAGATTACAGAAAAAGGTCTTTTTTGGAAATGATATGGAAATAAACTGGCTTAAAATGAATGTTGTTGGTTTGAATTCAGATATGGAAGTCATTGTTCAAAAACTGTTGTGAAAAATGGTTCTGCTGAACCTGGACACACTCGTCGGATCTGGTTTTAAGAAAAGTTGAGCTGAACACAAAACTACCAACAACAAAAATGGATTCATCAAAAGCAATCAACTAATATCCTGGCGTGTTAGACTTACGATTATTAACAAATTACGATAATTCACACATTTCAATAGAAAGGAAGTGCAATTTCTTGAATGCCATAAGCTTATTGTGCCATAAAATGCCAATACTCAGGAGACTAGCGTAGAACGCAGCATAAATCATAGGACATCATTCGGGTTTTATGTCGCAGTAGCTGAGTTGTAGCTTTTCAGTCACGCAAACAGCCATTATTTCAATGCATCACTTTCACATGAGTATTATAGGGTTTTATTCTGATTGGTATGGCTCTTCTTAATCTATAAATCACGCTGCCTTTAAGGCTGGCCTTTCTTTATCCAACTATGACATTAGGGCGACTTTTAAATCTATTAAACCTATGATTGTTGACAGGAACTTTTAAACGAACTCCATTAGAGGCAATAAGGAAAATTGGACAAGAACAAATATTTAATTGATTGCACTTGTAATGTGCAATGTGCACAATAGGCATTAGTAACTACCGAAGATGATTAAAAACCCCGGCGCTGCATGCAACACGAGAGAGACCAGCTCAAATCTTTATTGCCTTTTAGTCTTTCTCAGAAGTGTGCAGAACTGCACCCAAGTATGTACTTGATGTCCACTGAGCTAATTTGCAATAATACGACTGAAATATATTTTCCAAAAAAGTAAATTTATCTTTGTCTAACTTTTGGGTTTAAGTGTTGATGAAAGGAAAATCCTTAAACGATATGGGGTAAATTAGCAGTATTCAGTGAAAACTGGAGTACATGGTTTTAAGAAAAATTCTTGATTGAAGTTTTAAACTGATAAAGTAAGAGCACAATGTTATTCCAAAACAAATTTTTGCCATGTCAAATTTCAATTTTTTCTATTCAGAGACATGGACAATACTGCTTTACTCGGAATTGAAACTTTGCACTATATCACGACATTCATTTTTCTGAAGCCAGAATGTAAATGATCTCTTCTTATATATCATTCCTGTAGTATACCTCAAACCGTTTTTATACAAATAACTAGTAAATCTAAATTTCTTTCGAAGATGAAAAAATATTACAATTCGTGGACACATTTCACTAAATTTTTTACTTCTTTCCTCATCATACTGGATACGGATTATAGATTAAAAAATAAATTTTCAGAAAGGGAGGTTTTCATTCATTTAAATAAAATTATACTGGTGTTATTCCATCCATATACATCCAAGGGAAAATTAACAAACCTTTTTGTTTCCAGGCAAACGTTAAAATTAACATAATATTTTCAGCAGATTAACATTCGTAACAAATAAGGTATGCTCGTACTTCATAAATTGCCAAAACAATTCATTTGAGCAAAGCGGCAGTTATCAACATTTAAAATTTGTCAGATTGTCTATATTGATTAGGATATCAAATCATATTCAAAAAGATGGTATTGATACTTAGAAATCACTCCAATACAAAATACAGTATCTAAAACAATTGATTTGGCAATTTCAAATATAATTGCTACATTGTACGTGCGTGCATTTATTATCTTTGTGTGGTTTAGCTACCCCTTAAAGTTCTCGATTAAGTTGATCGTGTAAATCTTTACCTTGACAGAGTCACGAAAATGTATCTTGACGAGACGTAGAGACTTACCCGAGACGTCCAGAATGTCGTGATCGCGGTCGCTCTCCGCATCTTGGTCTCTCGCGAAATCTTGATCGGACAGACGATTGGCCGTACATGGAAGATCTTTAACACCCTGAAAACCAGGTTCCATCAGGTCGGAATGGGTTCCTCTGCTCGGGATATTGTTGTTTTGTATCAGTGCTGGTTTCGATGGGGCCCTTCCTGGTAATCCCAGGATTGCGTCAATGCTGTGTCGAGGTGTAGGTCCCGGTAGAAGGGAGCCCGCTGCCACCATTCCCTGCTGATGCATATTGCCTTTCGCGGAGGGTGATTTGGGAACCATGACCGTGGCCGCTGTCCTGTTGTAGAGACTATTATCTCTAGAAGGTGGACTAAGACTTCCAGTGCTACTGCTGTCACTGTGTCCTGCACCTGCACTTGCTGGTGACATAGTCGGTTGGGACGCGTGCATTTTATGAGCAATCAGTCCATAAGCGGAGGAAGTGTTGTCTGCGTTTCTTCTTGTTTCGTCACTCGTAAACATGTTTGCTGTTTGTCCCGAGGATTCGTGTGGAGTATCAGACATTCTTTGAGTAGCCTAAATATTTGTAAATATGAATAATCAGGAACCAAAGTTTGTTTTTTAATTTCTGTTCAAGGTTGCAAACTTTTCAGTCAATGTTGTGTAAAGCAGTAATGAAATGGCAAAATGAAAGCTGGAGATTCTAATACTACTAAATAAAAGAACTCCCGAAAGACAAACGAAGTGCCAATGTTCTCACAGACATAGATGCGAAGGTATTTGAAAGGTGGCACTCTTCTTGTCGATATGAAAACCCGCCATTATTGGACGCACCAGAAAGCGCCTAATAAGGAAGGTGGAGTCTTTGTCAAGAAGCGGCCAATGGCATATGGTCTTGTCAAGGCAAGGTCCTTCACAAATTACACAGCCATGATAAATGTGTTGCTTTTAGGCACCAGTTGGTTTTGATAATGAAATTAAGCACGGCTTGATGATAGTTAGTGGGTAGCTAATTTATTGATTACACAGCAAAGAATGGAGCAGATTAAAGCTGATGGAGAAATGACTGCCTAAAGGCCACTAAACATGCCCAGAATCTCAATAGCTCCTCTCTGTCATAAATACTGCTGCAGTTTAAGAGTATTTACTTTTAGACAGACATTGACTTCTCGTTTTGAAAGAAGGAAGTGAGCACTAATGAAGGATAAGGCTAATACAATGAAGCAGCATAAACTTATTGGATATTAAGTACAATATATCTGGCAAGGAATGCTTCCTGCCGTGGTGAGACAGCATACCCCCTTTAGGGTGAAAAGCAGGGTATCTAAAACCCTAAATTGCCCGAGGTTAAAGAATTCCCAAACATGTCCTCTTGTTTCCCAGTAGGAGTTCCTGAAGTATGACAAGCATCAGAAAGATGGCTTCACCACAGCGGAAATTTTCACTTGATATAATATTCAAAAGATTATCATTCTTGGACTTATTACTTTGAAAGATACAAAATAAGGGAAGTTCCCACACAAATATGAAGCTAATTATAGTTGTACAAATTATTTTGAATGCTTGATGGTTTAAAAGTAATGACAGTAATGATCAGGCCAAATAAGTACACATCTAATAATTTTTTCAAAGACATTCTTGTATTATTGGCAAGCGAACTGGAATAGATGAACCAAGAAATGGCAACATGAAACATTTTAAAGTGAAAATGAGATCACTGAATAATATTTTTCTCAAGCAATAGTCTCTTTTTCGTTCTTTAAACAAGATTCTCAGGTGTAGGTGCGGTTTGTAATCCAGATGGTGACAGCTTGTGGTATCTTCCAAAGTTGTATATCATCCGTTATCTACGCCTAATTTTAGAATTTAATATCTCGTAATTGACTTAGTAGCTTCCAAAGTCTCATCCTTTATCCCGTTCCTCAATAATGTGACCAGTGAAGAATTAATGAGAATAATCTCAAGGATACAAATAAAGTACAGATAATCTGTCGCACTCACACAATGCAAACGTCTTCGTAATACAGGTTGGACACGGTTAATTCGAACACGGTTAATACGAAGTTCCACTTAATTCAATTTTTTTCACCACACACTGTCTTATCAGTTAATGCTAAAATGCACTGTTAATTCGAATTTCACCTATTTCGAAGCAAAACCTTGCCGACGAATCAGTTCGAATTAACCGTGCCTGACCTGTAATAAAATGTCTTAATTAAGTCACAGCGCCATATGGGGAAAGACGAACGGGCCATGAAAACAGGAAACAGTGAATCTGCATTAAGACCAGCGCTGACGAGCGCTGTGTCCATAATGTTCAAGTTACACAGCCCGAGGCTTATTTGATTAAGCGACATGATGATAATACAGAGGTGTACTATTCAGTAGGAGGCGTCAGGTGCCTTGGTGACATTATCTTTATACATACAAAAACACTCTATCTTGCCGTCTTCTTGCCAACTTAATTTTTTTCCTTTCAGTTGCAATTAGCATCCAGTCATGGCGCATTTCTGCCTTATTTGTAACAACTCGTGTACTGCATCCTTGTGCTTGTGCTCTCTGCTGGAAAATGTATCTTGATTTTATCTTCATAAATACTTTTGAGTGCGACTAGTACCTCTGCGCTTTTAGTTAGTGTATTTTAAACTGAAACGTAAAATGACCATAAAATTCACGGTTACTTAATTCCCTAATTGACATTTCATGCCTGATTTCAATTGTGACACTAATTCTGATGACGATTGTAGTGAAAGAATTATATCCTGCATTAGTACCATTAACTTCTACCACATTTAAAATCAAGCTTCACATTGCTGTTTCAAAATAATTTGATAGGAACTACAAAAAGTTCACTTCAAAGATTGGCATTGCAGAGTGAACAGATAGAGAGTACTATCTACAGTACCAGAAAAATGATTGCCTGTGGATTTTTGTGTTGATTCATAACTTTTTGATCCATTTAAAGCAAAGGAAACAGTGTTTTGCATTGACAATTCATGAAACTTCCTGCTTCATACTTTGTAAATTAGTTCAGTAGGCGATGATTTTAGTGTTTCAAAATAGAAATTTGATTTCCACTGAAATAATTGAATCCTTTGCGCCGGTTGTGAAATGGTTACCTGCCTAGTGTGGTATGATAAGGATAGCTTACAAGCCTAATCTATTTGTAATATCTCCATTGAACAAACTAAACAGGAACAAACTAATATATGAAAGAGTATGGACGTTACTAACGTCCCTACTCTTTGCTAATATGAACTCACTGAATGACACTTGCATCAGTGATACTGTGTTGCTTCCAGAGTCTTGCATGAAAACATAAACTAATATCTCAAGGATCGCAAAATCGAAATCTATATTTGGTAAATGGCATGCAGTCTTACTGCCATCAGACTACTGTCAAAATGAATAAGACTATCATCCATCAAAGCGAAATCTTGCTCATCTCTCAGCAGAGTTTAATTAAAAGGTAAGAAGGAGGAGATTTGCCGGGGCACCACAAATTTGACTGATTAGGGCACGGATAAATAGGTGGAGGTCTTTATCTTTTGTGGGGAGTCTAGTGATCTGACACATGTCACTAGATTACTATGATCAACTGTGGCAGAGATAGGCCGAACTTGCTAGTCTCTAAATAATTGCACTATTGGGAGGAAATTAAATTACGCTTTATCCAAGAAATTCCAGCCTGCTATTTAGTGTGACTGAGGTTAGTGTGACTTAGGGATTGGGAATCACTGTTTTGTTGGGAATACATTTTGTCTGTTATTTATTTCGAGGAAGAACCTAAATAGGACAAGGATAAATTGGCCCGAAAATTGGCTTGGACTTTCAAAGGTTAAGCTTTCAGGTGCAACTAATAAATTTGAATGACTTTAGACAAGAAAATCTCAAAGGGAACTAGTGGTTATTTTATGATGATTTCCTTCAATTTGCTCTCTGTGCAGATACCATGCAAAAGAAAAATAACATTTACAAATTACATTTCAATACCATATTTGAACATTTAAAGTTCGGCTGTTGAAAGCAGAAATTTTTGTGCTGGTTTTGCATTGAATCTTAACTTATTGGTGAATGAAAATATCCCGATTTGCGTAAAAAGAGACATTTTGTGTGGCTCATGCTTTGTAATGTTAGTAATGATTCAAGAGGTGTAAAGTCTGTCAACATATTTACCGCCCACATCCGAAGGATGAGGGAAGGTAATAATTTCAGTTTGATTTTTCAGTCCAAAGAGGGGGGGGGGGGGTTCCTTGGCCAGATCTGGCTTGGGGGCAGGGGGTACCCAAGCCAGGTCTAGCCATTGGGGAGGGTACCCTGGCCAGTGATGGTACCCCTGCCTGGACCTGGCTCAGGTAACCCCCTCCCCAACTGCGATAGGGTATCCCCTGGCTGGGATAGAGTACCCCCAGCTGGGATGGGGTACCCCCCCAGTTGGGGTACCCCCACCCCTCCAGGATAGGACAGCACAGCGAGCAATTGCTACGCGGTGGGCGGTATGCCTCTTGCTTTCACGCAGAAGAACTTTCTTCATGAGTATAAATTTACTTTGTGGTTTTGTTGAGCTCCTTCTTGCCTTCTTGCCAGTACTCACCATCAAAGGGATAAAAGACACAATTTAAATTACTAGGAACTGGAATCATTGCATAAGGATCAGCTGTTCAGTCAATATTTGTCTGATCTTTTCGATCACCTGTGATAATTCGACAAAGATTTATCCCTTCAAGATTTTACTGTGTCATGAAAGCGTTTCCTCCCTTTCTTCCTTATTCTGATGCTGTCATAAAGTCCCAACATATAATTTCAAAGGACATTTCAAATTATAGAGGCAATTACTATTAATTTGTGTATCGATCGTCGTCACTCTAATAAGCCTTCAAATTAAGGACTTGGGGCATCAAATCGCGTTAGTTGTAGAAAGAGAAGAAGGGGGTGTCACCAATTATGCCTAATTGTGCTTCAATGAAGGTAATGACCGAATTTTGTGGTGAACTGCTATCGCGTGAAATGTCCTCGGCATAGAACAAGGGTCTTCTAGAACTTCTCCAAGGCACAGACAGCAGCGTGCAGTAAAAGCGAATTACCATGTGAAAAAGCAAGAAGGAGCCTTTGCAGTAAAATCACATCATTGACCAAAAGAGGCTAGGCGTGATTGGTTCAAATAATGCCATTACAAAGTTATAAGATTTTGAAGGCAACATGCACAAATATTTGTGGCAGGACAAAGTCTGCCTGGCGCCAAGCCTAACCCCCGGGCTGACCTGGGCCCTTTTCTAACAACAAACCTCAACATTGTTCCCAGAATTAAATCTAACCTCATGGTACCCTATTTAGTATTGTAAGCTTTTCTTTCTTGTACCCGACCAAAAACCCCAATATCTCTTCTTCCTCATAAGTACCCCACAGCAAAATATTAGCAATCATTAGACTGGTGTAAGTCATTCAAATGTTTTTTTCATCAAAATTTCTTTCAAGTTAGAATCAAGTTAATTAGAGCTCTACCGTCCAATTGCACCTAACTGGGGTCCCCTGATGATGATCCCGCTCACAAGACAGGGAGGCCTAAAACATGCGGACAACGCACATCACTTGCACTCTGTAATCTTCTTAGTTGGGTAGCTCCACAGTTGTTCAGCGAGAGATGTAAATGCGAACAGAAAGAAGTTTCTTCTGACTTATTCTACCTTTGGAAATAACGGTGTTGATTTGGAACCTAAATTCGTCGTTTAAACTATGATTTAGTCATCAACTTCTCACTTATTGTGGACTCTCAGAGGCAACTCGCTTTTGATGATGTATTTTGAAAGAGTCTCTTCACTCCAAAAATGACATACCACCAAACCATATGGCATTAGTCAATTATATGTCTTTCAACCAGCGGGGTACAGTTTAAAAGAGCTTTATGCTTTGGAAGTAACCCAAAGATGAATAAAGACAGGAATGATACATGACAACATAAAATTTTACCCGCGGTCAAATTCAATTTCGCTAACTTTCAATGTACTTCTTTCTCGGAGCTAGTAGTTATTTAATTCAAAGAGACATTTTCAAACCATATGGCTACCCAGAGGGAAAGCCAATAATTATGTAAAACGGTGTATAATAAATGTTTAACATTTACAAAGTACCCATTTGTACGGAAAGGTGATAGAACATCAAAGATTTGTGGCCGGTACCTGTAATGTCATGAAACTGTTTCCTAATGGAATTCTATAAATATAAATAATCTTCGTGTTACAATTTTTATTACCCGAAAAATTGAAAGTTGTTTCTGTTTCTTACTATAATTTTGTTATTTCATTAGCTGTCTTATAATAATGAGCAGCAACTGAGCAGCAATCATATTCTGCAGCGAATTACACAACCGTTACACTTGAAGTGCGTTTCAAGTTCCAGCAAAATAATTATATTCACATTAATAAACGATAGCTTTCCAAAATACATAACTTACAAACGCTCGCGAGCGGTTGAGTAATGACCTTGCTACTGGAAGTCGCTACTAGACTGAAATGCTGTCAAATATTTCTCCCAATAGAGTTTTTCGTCCTTTACTTTATTCTGGTAGATCTGCCAACTCTGTGTTAAATAATTAAGTCTGTCAGATCTGCCATATTACTCAGTGTTTAACAACAAAAGATTGCTATCTCTACAAAGTTTAGTATTTGCTAAAGTTTAGCATTTGTTAAAAGTTTAGCAATGATCTTAAAGTGGAAAAGTTTAGCAATGCATAAACATTAGATAGATGAAAATCTGTCAGGTATGACAGAGATGTCATCTTCAAGTAATTTAAGGTCAATGAAACCACAATAGAAAGCTCTATGGATGTCATAGTACTGAAATGTATTACCATTTTAATGGTTAGACTTCAGACAACAGCTTTAATGTCAGTTGGTCTAAAAAAATGCTAATATCTTGTGGTGGTTCATTTTCGGAGACCAAAAATTTTGTAGATGATTTTTTTACCATATATTTGACAAAATTTGTCTCAATAATATTGTTTATTTACCAGCAAACCTGTGACAGACATTGAACACCTTGTTAAACTTTTAATAGATGTAAAACTTTTAAATGAACTTCAAATTTCAACACAAAGCTGCCAAATTTACCAGATCTACCAGTTCTGTCAGAATAAGGTTGAGGGCAATAAAACTCGAGTGTACGTTCATTGCAGGTATGACACGTGCTAAGCTATGCCACGGGTAGTATTCAGTATGGCATGCAGACCAAGGCGCCAGACAATTTCTGCTTCCCCCATGACCAATGATAGAATATCAATAGGAAAAATGGCACCTTGAGTTTTTTCACTTTTTCAAATTTAATAAAAATTTGTCAGCTAATATTTGGTCATAAATTTTTTAGACATATTGTTGCAACTAAAAGCAGCATAATTTATTGCTGAGTATTTGGCCAATGACTCAATATTCCTCTAGTTTCCACATGCATGCTGACCAGTGGTCCATATTGGACTATGGGTCAGTAAACAAGTGAAAGCAAGTGGAATATTGAGTCATACATTTTTGAGCATTAGTCTTCATATTGTTTCACAAGAAACAACAAGAATAGTGTCATCTTCTGATCTATGCACGTGATTTCCTCCTGTAGCTGTTTTGAAAGTAACAGAGGAAAATATGATTCATTGTATCATAAAATACTTGTAAAATGTGTTTTTCCATTAATGAAATGGTGACTCGTAGAGGTACCTTTTGGGAAGTTTTCCAAGTCAGGTGAGAAATTCAGAGTTTATTTCAATCTAACCTCAGATGGCTTCAATCTCGCCTTACTTAAACCAATTTTGTAAAAAATATTATCACTCATCTCGCATTGAAAATTTATAAGGAAACGACTCACCAAAGTGAAATTCCTCACTGCTTGATTTTCATATACATTTGAACAGTTGGAACTCCTATTAAGCAAAAGAAATATTTCTCATCCCTTCAATTTTGTCTTATTTGGTGAATTGGCACCGTCTCGTAATATTCAATTTACTGAGACTTGTTTTGATCGGATCTTCGAGCAAATTGCTCGTAAGCTTTGAATTTTTTTGAGCATCTGCTAAACCTTGTGATGAGAAACATTCCTGATGGATATGAACTTATGCCATAACACTGGTTCAATTCAAATGTGACCTTTCACCCTTGCAGCCATTCACTTTGAAGTCCCCTGAAAAAGTCCCCTGTAAATATCATTGGGTTTTAACCCTTACACTGCCATGGGCTACTATAGTGGTCATGCTTGTTCGCAAAATTTTGTATAGGTGGCCTGAGAACACTTCAGCACATATGAAAGTATGTCACTTTATCGTCTGTTGCCCAGCTTCATCGACACATGTGCACTCTGTACTTTGCAGTTTGACACTTTTGGGTCATGATGTATCAAATTACCATCATGCTATAAAATAACTACACAGTTGCAAACAACCTT
>JBCAUG010117476.1:0-21337 GCA_038406175.1 Haplosyllis leylae | reverse complement strand
ACAGGGAGGGCTCCGCCCATACCCTAGACCCGTAATTCACCGGCCAATAGGAGGCCGCTATATACCCGTATATATAGAGCGCATTGCTAATAGGCCCAGAGGAGAATAAACGCACTCTTAAACTCTCAACTACAGTTCTCCTGCTCTCGCTACAAGGTACGCACCCGCGCACCTTACAGTATCTCTGATAACCACATTACTTTTGGATTTGCTTTGACTTACTGAAGTTAATGAAATCAGTGAAAACCTTTTAGAGAAAACTCAAATATTCAGTAAACAAATGCGAACTATCTGTGTGATTATTTATTGCAACAGCAAATATAATGAAATTAAATAATAAATTAATTAATTTTGTGACATTGAAAACAGAAATTTATTGCTACATAAAAACTTTAAAAAAATACTTAATAACTTTTGTGACTATTCATTAAAAACACAAAACAAAACTTTTCTGAGCTTATGCGAACTTTCTGTGTGATTATTTATTGCAAAATAAATTTAATTTAATTAAATAATACATTGAATAACATTATAAAGTATCCATTGGAAACAGAAAGAAATTTATGATGCGTTATAATTAAATGATAAATCATTGTATATAGCACATAGTACATGGTAATAATAATCCAGATATGCGAATGTTTATTGGCCACTGACTCACGAAATTGAATAAAATTCAAATTATTATGTAAATTATCATCCATGGTAATAGTTAGAGATGATAGACTATAACCGTTGCATCTTGGAATTTTCAGCGTCATGCGATGAAAGTTTGGTTGGGTCGTCTTTGGTGGCGAAAGTGAATTTTTACCAAGTGTAGAGAGAGTGTAGAGTACTCCTATACCATGATACCATATATATAACCGAGCACCCTGCCATGCCCCCCAAGAAAAAAAAACAATGGCACAGGGCCCACATTTATCTTTCAATGACAAATTCTCTTGTATCTGGTATCTTGAGAGAATTTCAACCAGATCATACTTTTAAAAAATGTATCATCTCCTTGTTCTTTCAAGGATTCTAAATCACTGAATGGGGTTTAATTTAACGACCTTCTCTTGATGTCTGGTGCTGTGGTAGCATCCTGGTTTCTCACACAAGAGATAAAAGGTTTAAGACCTGTAATATTTTCTTAATGATAATATTTTCTTAATGTTAAATTTACATTATTTGTTCAAGTGACTGGATGGTAGAATCACTGATATTTGTTGGTAATGATTCTAATAATGATAAGGTGATTCCTTAAGATATTTCAGTATTCTGTGAGCTTATCTGAGAGAAGTGATAGGCTGCACTCTGGTGAGATCAGGCAAACTATGAGTGTGATTAGTTATTGCCTTCATAAATTTATTTAATTAAATATTAAATCCAATAACTTTTGTGAGTATCCATTGAAAATTGAAATTATTGTGTAAAAAAGTAGAGTCTTTCTGAGCCCATGCGTAATTATTTATTATCCACATAAAATTAATTAAATTAAAGATTGAATAAAATAATTTTTGTGAAGTTCATTGAAACAGAAATCAATCATAAATGATATTAAGATAATAAATAACAACATAGTACATAACATTTGCAGATGTGTGACTTTTTTGCCAAGTTCAAACTAATTTCTAAGACTTGGGTTGTATTGCTAATAATGAGGTTTGATGTCGAAAGCTATATTTTCAAAAAATAAATCAATAACAAAATTATAATGAAATTTTCAAGGTAAAATATTTAGCATTTTGAGCTTTTGAGTCCTGTGATTAGATTATAAGTTGCTGTGGTGTTAAAGCTTAATGTATCTAGTTACAAAACAAATAACTATTTTAATTATAAATGGTATGTGTGTCATTTTACAGGTTCTTTTGTTACCTCTAGGTCAAACAAAATGTTTGATATTAGATGTTTTTGAGGCGAAAATCCGGGTTTTATACTATTGCGATCACGTGACGTCATGAGACATAGCAATGAGTCAGCCAATGGTGTCTACCACGATGCTACTTTTTTCCGAAATAAAATATGGAAATAAAAGATGAATAAAATCAGTCATGCATGAATTAGGAATCATTTGAAGTCATTTCCTAAGAAAAGAAAAGATTCCAGTCGTGTTTTTCCTATCGTGCTGAATTAGACAAATTAAACTAATTCATCTAATTGCACATGTATACCGGAACTGACTATCCATGTATAGGTGAAATGTTCATTTGCATTATCCATTTTCATGGATAGTTAAAAGGTGATGTGGCACTCTCCATGGATAGTGAAAAATAAATTTACATAATCCATAGATAGCTGAATACATTATGTGTGAATAAATTATTATTCGCAGATAGTGGATTCGACTATCCATAAAGCACTTGTCTAATTCAACTAATTAGATGGATTCATCTCATTTCAAAACCAAAATAAGAAAAACACGAATGTAAAGCTTAACGCTTGCGTGGCTGGTATCCTGAGCAAGCACCATGTATTCAATCTTTGGCCAAGTATGTCAGATTATTTGGAGAATTTAATTTGTTGAATTCATCTACATAGACGATAAATATGATAAACTCAACTGTTTCTCTTTGCAATTATTCATACTGAGCGATAATTTAACCAACGCAAAATATGAAGATACTGTAACTACTTTTTTACCCTTTAAAAGATTCCCTAAGAGAGAACGTCGCCTATTCCTGTCATCTCACTCATTCTGAAACAGAAATAAATATCAATGAGTGGTGCGGTGGTTCGATTTCTGCCAATGTGAGGCATCGTCTATAACCACATTGAAATGGCAGGTACCAACAATACCTGATTTGAGTAGTCACTGATAGAAGCATGGATGCATCATGAAGGTGAACAAAATGTAATCTAGTTTGATGAACAAGACAGGCACACCGCCCTCGCCGCACATCCGTCATGTTGCAGTGGAGAGGACTACCCCTGATGGCGCGTTCACACTGCACGGAACCGGGACCGGGACAGGGACAGGGACAGGGACAGGGAATGGGACTGGTACAATAGGAGACAATGGGTCTGGTCCCATTTCAGGTCCTGGTGCAGTATGAACAGTTCTGTATAATATATACAAACCCATTTTTTTCCGGTCCCTGTCCCGGTCCCGGTTCCGTGCAGTGTGAACACGCCATTACCAGGGAAAGAACAACTCATTGCATTTTTTCGTTTATTAAATTGTTTTAAAAAGTTAAATGATGACAAAGTGTAAAATGAAGATTTGTGTCAAAGACCAAATTTTGTTCCTAACATTTGTTACAGAACAAATAAAATGAGATTTTAGAAATTTGCATATTGTTTTGTGACAAAGATAATAATCTGCACAGAAAACTTCATCTGAACATTTTGAAACTCAAATTCTTTGCCGGTATTCTATCAAGATTCATGTTATTGTTGTTGTTTCAATAGCGATGATCAATCTGAAGGCAGCCTCGACATTTGAGACAAAATATCTTGATAAGGTTAAAGTTTTACAATGAAAGAAACGCTCTAAAACAAAGTATTCGATTTAAATGAATTTCTTTGTTGACCAAAAAAACATGACTCCGTGTCATCCACGGGGTCATCAAAGTGAAAGGTTTTTAATAATTGTTTTTGGCCGCCGATGAAAAGAAAGATCATATTTTTTCATGTTTGTTTCCGACTGGTACCGACTTGATATTTGATAAGTGTATTTTTCCGTCTGAAAGGCAATAGTAGCAATATAGAAAAATTAAACCTTTTGTCAGAAGGTAGATTACAAAAACGAAGGCCAGTGATGTATCCTTTATTTCAGTCGATATGTTATGTTTAGTGACAAAAAGAAGTGGAAAATCATGCTTTTGTTATTGGATCGTAAAAGGTTTTAGATTCGTGTTAATTATATATCACTTTCTGTACGATTGAAATAGGAAAGATATTTTTGCTTTTAGAAAATTAATTCCTTACGTAGTTCGGCATAGGAAACATTACTTACACCACATTAAAACTTGCATGTGTTTTGCGGGTATGCGGTTTAGGGAGCACCGAGAATCCCCCCGCCCCCCCACCCCTCCCCACCCATCCCCAACACAATTGTCTAATTTCTACGCCGTTTTTTGGAAGGGGAGTTTATTGCCCAAATATTTGCAGCCCCCCCCCAACTCCATAACCCTCTTCCCCGGCATTGGATTAGTAGAAATCCTGGATCCTGGTCAGCCGTAACATAGCGAGATGTTTATTTCACAACCGTGTATATAGTTTTAGTCCTTTGCTTTGAATCGTTCTGTTTGAAATTTTGGCAAAAAGCTGTAGCTCCTCTGCATCAGAATGTCGATGATGACCACCGGTTTCCAGTGGTTGTATTTTTACACGTTGAGAGAAGGAGAAGGAAGCCGTTGAGATCGCCGTATTTCAATCTGCGGGTTGTAGATGTTGTGAATGGATGAGCCATTCTGTCATGAGTGGTTCTTAATTAGAAAAATAATCCTAGGATATGACATGTCTGAATAATGACAAATTTAAAGAAAAAAATTGGAAAGAAATGTGTTTCCATGAGAAAAGTGTGTGAAAGTAAAATTCTCGGTTCCAAGGAATTTAAATCCTTTACAGAGATGGGGATGAGTTGCTGTGCGGTGTGACAGCACTGGTCAGTTTCATCCCTGAGACTTTGACAGCTGAACTTTTCCTGTGAAATTCATAAGGCAGTGTTTTGACAAGGGCCTTTCTTGGGATTTTGGGAGCAGATGACAATATTTAACAATACTACACGAGTTATGAAAGACGATAGCAATGTAATATTTTAGAATTTTTTTTAAAAAAGGTTAAATTTTAAAAAAAAACAGTCAATTTACTCCTCATTGTGTCTCTCTCTTTACAATTTAACTTGAAATCCTCATCCGTCGTTTTCGGAAAATTTATGTCTCTTCATTCAAAACAAATTTTTTTTCTTTAAAAAATAATTGTAAACCTTGGTAGATGGTGGTGAACTTGTCAGTCATTATTTTTAGTTTCACGACCAAAAAAAACCCCAAAAAACCACACTGTAACAAATAGAATGCCTCACAAAACGAAACTAGGGAGACGCCAAACATTATTTCGAAAATCCGCTTTTGACTAGAATAACATAAAATATTAATCTCAGAAACCCCTCTCTGCTGAATAAATAATGACAGCTTCTCCCTTCAAAAACCTTGCTGGCCCTCCCTCCCAAACTGACCACTGCACTGCACAAAAACAGCTTCACTTTGCACCACCGAGCTGCCTCGCATGGTACAGTACTCACTCTCAGGGAATTCCACACAACTCGCCGTGTTTTTTAAGCAGAAATTAACCCAACCAGACCGACAAACACACAGAACTGTAACCAAGAACGTCGTTGTCGTTGTCGTAATAATACTCAGGGATCGAGCGAAATTCGTGTCGTAAAATAATAATGTGGTGTTGGTCTGGTTCTAGCGTGTGAAAGGAACCGATTATCATGATGATTCGACCTCACTGCCAGAGATGCTCTAGATAGAAAGTGCTGGTAAGTGTTTTTCTAACGCAATTAGGCTAATTGTTTTCTTGTACGAACCTCTTATTTTGCAGGTTAATTTGCCCTTATTGTTGATGCTCATACATTTTAGCTTCGCTTGTTAGATCGCTATTGTTGTCGTTTTCTCTGGACGTCAATCAACGTTATGATCAGTTACGTCAGGTATTTTCTGTTCATATTTACAGTTTGTAATCTAGTTTCCAATACGACAGAAATGATGTCAAATGAGCCTCGCCGCTTTTTCAATGTAACTTAAGAAGAAACGTGATAAAGTAAGGCTAAGTAGCGCCGAGGTGTCTTATTTCTCCTTCCGAACAACAAACACTATGAGTACTCAATGTTTGATTTGTGTATTATGTTCTCATTAATCAAATCCGGATATTTACGGTTCCACTATTTTTTCCCTGCTTCATCTGAAATTCATACCCTATGGACAAAGCCTAAATAGTAAATTATTAACGGTTTTTTAGCCCAAAGGTTTTCGATTATTGGTAACAATAACAAGTAATGAAAGTAAATAAGTTATTTGGCCAGCTTATGCCTTTGGTAATAATAGGATACTTTATTAGGAGTGCGACCGGGTTTTTTTTTATTTCTTATTGATATTTCATCAATCACTCGTTTTCTGCTAATGACGTTTCGTTTCGTGTATTGATACGTTCGGCTTTAGGATCAAATCACTTTATTTTTAGTGATTGGGCTGCCCCTTTGAAAGCACTCAATCCTGGCAAACGGCCAACAGGTTATTTTTTTTCACTGCGGTATTTGTTTATAGTTTTGTACAACTGCGGCTACAGCAGTTACTACTGAAGGTTGCAGGTCAAAAGCTGCCTGATTGATGAGTAGCCTGTACACCATGGCTTCCAGTGAACTCTCCTCCCAATCAGCTGCTACGCACATTCAAACACTACAGTACCCTTGGCTTGGTCAATCTCCGAGGGTTTTTTTGCCGAATATTGCCACATGTATCGATCCCACGAACTATAGTGTGACTCTGATAACACCCAATATCATTCCAATTATATTTTTTACCATTTATTCAGTTAGTTTTTAAATTTTTCATGTAGTAAAATTAATAAAAAAAGTATTGATAAATAGATTTTGACGAAGATTTCTTTTCTGCTAATATTGTTTTTGTTCAATTTGCGCAGAATTAAAAAGGATTTTCTCCTTCATGAACAGTATTTTTTTTTATTTCTTTTACTTTTCGAACATCTGATCGAGCACAATTACAAACCTGATGATTCAGAGGTGCGATATTTCTTTGTCCAGTGGTCATCTTTTGTCCACCAAACCACAAACAAAATTACGTCTGCGAGATTTAATTTTGCAGATTAACAAAAAGGCTTATTTGCTAACTAGGACAATGGGCTACGGTTTCTCGGAAGGTAAAAAGGATTGATTCTTATTTTGACGTAAATTGGATGCATCGGTGATTCATCGTCCGGTCATTCCGAACTGACCACATAGATCTCTATCCTATTGATAATTAGTCAAAGAACAAGACTTTTTTCGTCTATGACGGACATGCAGGGCACGGTTTAGTTCATAATAGCATTATGGATAGTAATTTCCTTATGTGGTAAATTTCCTTCTTTCTGCATGTGTGCCTGCAGGTTACACGCACAGAAGGGAGGGTGGGGCCCTGGTCACTTTTTATGTGGTTGATGATTCAGGCTTTGGACAGCTAGTGACTGACCACAAGTTATTAAAAAGTCGAAGCACAAAATGTAAACTTGGAGGAACTGTTGTGTGTGAGACTAATTGCCGGGGATTTTCTCGGAGGAGATGCTGCTGATTGTATTGTCCGAGAAACAGCTAATGTTTTACCGATGATTCACGGCGTAGAAATGTTGAGATGACCACGACGCATTAAAAAAGCGTAGTGACCAGACAGAAAAAGTTCAGTCTTGTTTCTGTATTTCAAAAAGTTCGGATGAAAAGTAACTGGGCATCTGGAAAATTAAATTGCTGATAAATACATTTAAACGCGGTGAAAGTCTAGCAAACTTGTGAACTACAAAGATAAAGTCTCTAAGATAAATTATGAAAGTGATTAATGTCACGCTTTTTCACATAAATTTTTAATCCACAGAAAAAGTTAAGCGATGATTCAGAGATTTTGATGATAATCTGCAGTGACCAGGAGTGACCGGTTCGTGATCCTGACCTCCTGGAACCATGACCCTGTATCACGAAATAATGACCACTGTCATTTTTTTGTTCTTGGGGACAATGCATCTCATCTGACACTTGATGTATGATCTCTTTTTAGGTAATATTGCGCTGATGGTCAATAGTGCTCAAATTTT
This sequence comes from Haplosyllis leylae, assembly GCA_038406175.1. NCBI lineage: Eukaryota > Metazoa > Annelida > Polychaeta > Phyllodocida > Syllidae > Haplosyllis > Haplosyllis leylae. The sequence goes on along the minus strand of JBCAUG010117476.1, from coordinate 13,549 downwards.
TGACTACACAGCGAGGACCGCTCATTATTCTTTCTTGATTAGGAAATACACTTTCAGTTTTCATTCATATCCACAACACTATGCCTGTTTCCATGAATTCTTTCTAATTGTTGTTTAGTTTATTACTAAAACGGAAAGGATTTATCGCTGTTATTGGATTTTTGTCCTCGATTAGCCTTAATGTTTGATAAATACGGAATCAAATGAAGTCAGCATGCGTGCTCAAAAGTCACGCAGTTACTTATGGTTTATTTTTCATAAACATATTTTATTGGTTGATAAATATGGCGCCCAACGTTTTTAATTCGTCTTGCAGTCTTGTTTTGTATTAAATACTGCAACAGCTTGTGCTAAAAATATGATAATATGATTTATATTCCCCTCACGAAGGACAGAAAGTTCATTGGTTTATGAAAGTATACTGAACTTGGCTCAAACATAAATGGACATAAAACTGTGAACGACAAAGAAATATCTTGCTCACAACCGTTCTTCAAGAGAAAAGTAGCGCAACCTCAAAACCGAGTTGCACTCACAAAAGAGAACACAATAAATCGTGCATTATTCGTGTTTTTCCATAAATATACAAAGTTGCCAAATCTGGCAGATCTGCCAGATCTGGCATTTTTGTGTTTCAGTTTAAGTTTTATTTTCTTGCACATATCCTGTCATGTCAGTTTTTTTCATACACATCATCAATTAGAAGTTTAAGTAGCATATTCCACCAAATTTATCAGTGACTCTGACAAATTTAACATGGGAAAAACAAGGTAATAAGTAATTGCCAGATCTGTCAACTTTGTGTTGTGGTAATTGTGGAAAAACTCGATTCCGTCACGTCACAAAAATTCGAGCCTCTGGTTGACCACTGGTCAAGCTGGAACAAGGTCCCAGAAAATGTCGTCTTTACAGTGAGCATCAAGGGACGACGACTCAATGTAACAAGCCATTAATCACCAAAAATGGTGATATTGCTTTTTTCGGAGGGAAATCCATTTTGCTTGATTAATGTTAAATGTAGCGTCCCAATTTATGTTGTGTTTAACATTTGACCAGGGCTGGTTGCAGTGGGGACTGCCGATTGATTTATGTTTAATTTATGCCTTATTTGGGGTCAGCAAAGTTTAAGGGCGCCATTTGTTTACTCACTGAAAGAAAGATGTAGTAACTCTGCGGAAGAGTGTTTCCTTTCGTTTTGTGCGCACAAAGCTTTGTTCCTACAGAGAGTGAGCGGGACAAAAAGAAAGTAAAAAAATGAAAAAGGACGACTTATGTTTTACATATTAGGGCAGGGATAAGTGTCTGTTCATCAATTCGAAACAACCCAAGCCAATGAAATAAATTAGGGGAATGAGATATGAAACTGGATGGAAAATAAACCAAATTTGGCAAAATAAAAGATGAACCCCGAGGATCAATACTCCAGTGGAATATCTATATTGGGAAAGAGAAAGGCTCTTCAAACAGACAGCTTCCTCGGTTCATGTAGCTTCACAGCTTGTATTTTACGGGACCCGGGTCGTGTTTTTGTGTCCATATTTGAGCAGTATAGAATGGACCTCGAACCAACGAAAGGAACCGGAATTCGATTAACACTGAGCATCATCACCTTATTCGATCGATAATCGAATAACAGTCAAAAACAAAAGGTTACGAAAGGTTGCTTTAGTACCTCTCTTTATACATACGACGCAACGTTCAGATACAAGCACTGTTTCCTCAAGCATTTTGTTTGGTTTTCAAAAAAAAAATGGGCGAAAATTTAAAATGAAAATTGGACGAACAATACGCGTGCCGGGGAGTGTGACGTTGACTGTGGTCGTGTCGTGTGGCCTCCGTTTATTAGATCCGGTAACTCGCACCTTCTGGATCATGTTTTTGTCCAATTAAACACCACCGTTTTTAGTCATAATGCAGATCAAAGCTGATGGCGGGTCTCCAATTCCTATGAAGCACATTATTTTAGAATAATAGCTTTCTCGACAACCAGCCAAGTTGAGCCATGAGAATATTTTCCAATATTGTAAACTATCCTACAGTATCACGTTTTTGGTTTGAAGAGAAATAGCAAATACTCTTTCAAGAAAATAGGTGTGGCAGGTGACTGAGATATTTCGTGTAGTATATTTGTGGATATTGTTCGCGCAAAATACTCCATCATGAATCTTCATTCACAAAAGCAGAAAGAAGTAAAAATCCAGTAGTTTCGTTTTTGACAATAGCCGTGCGCAGTTGACTCAATCTCATGGACAAAATACTTAGTGTGTTTGTATGGTCTCAAGAAAGAAGATTTTCCCTTTTGTGCCGTTCATACGGAAAATTCACTTAAATCACCCCACAACGCTGCCATCAGAGTGTAATGCGCCATAGAATTATATTTATTTTCTTGTAAGGAGAAAACTCGCAAACTAGTTTTTCAGCACAATGGTGTGAAGACCCTGTTCTCTGGGATACAAGCAAAGTAGTACTTATGTGGTCAGTAGCGTAACAATGAGTACGTGTTTCGCAGAAAAAAAGAGGATGAATGAAGAATGAAGAATTTTTGTGTGAAGATTCAATGCTGTTTGTTTAACTGGTGGTAGGAAAAAATGCTTGTGTACAGTTAAGTCCTATTAAAGTGCACTTTTTTAAAAATTCAAAGCATCGTGAACTATCTCCCACCCATTGTGGTAAATTTTTCTGAATCTAAGCACAATTTCTTGGTATTTTTTCAAAAGATTTTGGAGGGCATTAGGCTCTTTTGTGGGATCATTGGTACTCTGTTAAAACAGTGAACTTCTGGTGATGTCTACCCTGGGTTTCAAATCCAGGGTGTATCCCCTTTCTTGCATGCTTTAAAAATAACAAATCTATCTAAATCACTACTGTTGCAACACCTGATGATTCCTAAGCAGCCAGCATTGCCACTAAGACTCTTTCACCCACTTAGTTTTTCAAGCATTGGTGTGAGTCAAACTCGAACCATGGTGTGCAGCAGACCAACCAACTGAGCCTTCAAATTTCGTCTTCCGACCTTTGATTGACAGATTCGTCGAGGTGTTTGTTGCTGTCATTACGTTGACGTCAATAAAATTACTATGTGCGTCGTGTTGTTACTGGTCGGCACTCGGAGCGCAACTAATATAAAAGAAGATGATAAAAATACAAGCTAATGGAGCAGAAGGGATCAAGTGGTCAATAACGGAGGCCATTGACTAATAAGTAGATGTGACTCGCGACTAAATCCGGAAAAAAGAGCACTTTCTATTGATTACCCTCTCCAAGTACATGTGCCCACACACACCCATGTGTAGTAATGATTGAATGCGTTTTGTGATCTGGTGATTTGGTTCTTGGCATTGGGCCTTGAATAATAGTTTTTCTCCATTCTGCAGCTTTGCAGACTGTAACTGGATGAATATCAGAGAAACTTTCTGATGAATTTCTGACCTGTTCTGCTCACACCACGATCCTTTGCCTGATATTACGAAACAATTATGAATGTGCGCAATCGTTGTCATCGTCAATTAGCATCATCTATGGATTGTACTCCTGGTCACTATTTCAAAGATAAAAACGACAAATTTTGTATGAATTATGTACCAAGTTCCCCAAGAGATGCATATCAAGATCCAGCCAAATGAGCTCACATCCACTGCATGTTTTTTTGCCAAGAAATGACTTTCCTTTCATTTCAGATTCGAATGAGTGTGTTCTTTTTGTTACGTCGATAAATTTTGACAATAATATTCATTATATCAAACAACCAAGCATTTAAACAAAATTCAAAGTAAAGAATTCCCTGGAAGTCGTAATAATTTGCAAATTTTTTTGAAATGTCAACGCGGAGCTACGGTATAGTTATGTCATCATGGAGACGTCACAGCAATGATTTGCAATTTGTACGAGAACTCCAAACAAATTTCACGTTTACTTGGCTGCACGAAACTTTTACACACCTTTAACTTACTACCTGAAGCAAAGAGTTTCGTGACTCGATCAAAATATAACACCAGGGGTCGAGACCTCCGATCCCCGTCTGAACAAAATACGCAACCCCAACCATAAAGCAAAATATATGTTTCTCAAGATAATTGTGCAGCAGTTACGGCCTGGCGGGCCTGTGGTTTACTAGTATTATGGGAATGATCTCAGTGGAAAAAAAGCGGTCAATGGCAGGGAGTCTATGGTGGAGTATTCATAATCTTAAATCATCTGTAAATTGTAAGACCTTTTTCTGTCTTGTTTTTTTATTCTCGGATCATCACCTAACAAGTTTAGTGGTCTTTTGCTTCATCCTTCCCGTTGGTTTACGATATGGCTGGTCAATTTGTCTGTCCGTCCATGCCTGTATCTCTTATGGTTCTTCAACATATACATTTAGAGATGTAAACACACGCGTAAAACGCATATGTTTCCTTCTTTTTTATAACTTAAGCCACTGCTTAAACGGCAAATCATGAATAACCTTATTCGGCATTTGGCTATTCACTGCCCTAAGCCCCGGTTATTTTTTTTATTTGTAAGCTCCGTGTCGAGTGTTGCGATTGTTCAATAAGGAATGTGGAAGGGGGTGTTTTTCTTTGCCGTGAGTGCCTCTATTCAGGTGAACTTGAAGAGTGAATTAAAAAATTCCAAAGCAAATTGGGAGGACAAACATGTGAAAGCCGTGCTTAGCAAAGGTCAGTAAAAAAGGGTTGGTGTGCAGGGCTGAAAAAAAATGGTCATAGCCATTGTAGTACGGTTGAAGAGCTGCTGGGAAATTCACCAATTATGGAGCAATGGTAGGTTCCATTTGCTTAAATTATTCTACTTTTTTACGCCTTTCAAGTTTTTTACTTCAGTTTTTTTTTTTTTTTGTTGCGCATAACTTGTTGATAATAACACACTCAACGGAACACTTTTAAAAACAGATTTTGTTCACCCTACACACAGACAAACAGACAGACAAACTATTCTTTCTGTGGTCCCAGTGCAAGGTTTTGTTTGCGTCCAGTATACTGACCCGGAGGATTTTTTTTTTGGCCCGGCTTCTTTTTGTGTGAGAAACATTATACACCTGTTTACATTTCTTATGTTTGATATGTGAGAGAAGAAAAAATAATACGGACGGAAAGCCAGCACAATGTTGGCAAATAGTAAGGGTGCTTGCAAGATACTCCTGGTATTTTTTCTACTTACTGTAAATGAGATATTTTCCCTCAACTACCAACTTCTCCACCATAAGGTACAATTTAGCTGCTCCGCATGTGCTGCAAAAGGCTTTTTTTATTTTAGAAACATAAATTGTATCTTTCAAATTAAAGTTTGCTTGCAGACAGGTGAAAATAAGGATAATTTTTTGGAAAATAAAAGAAACGTTTGCTCATAAGATTTCCCCTGCTTTCCTGGATTTTTAAAAGAATTAAAGTTTGATTTCAAAGTAAAAATTTAAGAGTTTAACAGTAATTAACTGATTATATTCCGGTTTCCTTGGAGCAGAAATGCTGTGTTTTACATGTTGAGGTGTTTGTCTGGATCAGATTGGTGTTTACGTTGGCTGTTTTTTAAGGGACTGGACCTTCGTTTTTAACCCCTTATTCCTACTTAAGTGGGAGGAAAAAAGTAGCTGTACGAGATGTGTCGAAAAAAATAAGTTCACCAGTTGTGATTTATTCTTTCCAACTAACAGGTAGGAAACTATATATTCGCTACTTTTCATATTATTAATTTTCAGTACGTATTGCAAATTAGAGTTAGTAATGAGTCTATTAAACTTGTGTTTGGTCGGATTCGTGAAGGTGCGAGTCCAGCATTTCTTCTCTTCGTATTTTGCGCATTTGGGATTCAAACCATTCAAACTGAATAATATCATGAAGTCAGTGTTGCAAAGGGTTTTTGTTTTAACTTGGCTCTTTTCGAGCCACCTCAGCTGGCCACAATTATAGGTTTATTGGTTTGATGCTCAGGCCCAAAAAAAGTCTTGATAATTTACGAGAAGGTTCTGTAATATAATCATAGATCGTTGTGTCTATTTCACTTTATCAATCCAGAATTAGGCTGAATTACCTTTTACAAGATTTTATGATGATAAATGAAAGTTTCGAAAGATTTTAAAGTGAAACCTAGACTATTTATTTCAGCAAAAGAAATTACTTTTTTGCGAAGTGACAGGTGTATTCATACAGGCCCAGTATTTACAGCGACGTGGTCAGTTGATGTAGATGAGAGGAAATGCGCACTCGAAACGTTTTTTTCTTTCTTTCTTTTTTTAACGTAAAACGTATTACTCACGGGTAATGGCCGTTCGTTGTTGATCCATGTCTACTCAACCTTTTCCCACAAGTTTCCCACCCTGGGTTTGTGAGAAATCGTTTCTTGCTAAGTACAACTAATTTATCATCCCATTTTCTTTAAACCACGCACCAACCAAACCTCAATGAATTGTCCTTTTAAAGGGTGCAAAAATATCCCTTTAAAAGGAAGTTCAAGCCCCAATAAGTAAGAAATGTAAATAAAAAATACGGTAGCTTTTTAATTTGTCAGCCTGTTTCGCATGTGTTTATGGGTGAGATGGCATTCTATTCTGATAGCGCTCATGCGATGTTCTTGTTCTAATTGACTTGGTTTAGTTTTCTATGTCAGTTTTTTTGGAATAATACTAAAATTTACATCTGAGTCAACATTCAAATATATTATCGGAAAAGTTAGATATTTTCTACTTGAAATGCATTTCATATGAAGATGCTAGGTTGGTCTAACTTTTATAAATTTTTGCAGCCGGTAAGAAATTATTTACTTACTCATAGTTATTATTATATCTAATAGTGAGGAAAGAAATATTAAATACCTGTGGTTATATTCGGTAGCCATTTTAGAAGTATGAAGAAGAATGTTAGTTGTGCCCTTCTTCTGATTCAGCAACTGGATCATCAGACCAGTAAGGCCACCTGGTGTCATATACAACATACTGAATAACCTTTACAAAAATAACTTTAAACAGATACCAGATAAATCCTGTAAAAATTAATTCAATAAGAAAATATTTCTAAGAAGTCTTTGGTCGAATCTCAGTTGTGTATTATTGTTACAGAGAAGAATAGAATGAGGTTATTTGCCGCAGGTTATTTTATTTTCACCTGACAGACCAAAAAATGTAGATTATGTACGTAATCGTTACAAGGAATGGCTCGAGATGGTATCTTACGGTAGGCTGTTTTATTACATGTAAACGGAATGAGGGTGAACACGTTTAACTTCACGCAATGTCACTTCCCACTGAACTCTCTTCGCCATCCGTCAACGTTTTATTCATAACCCTGACATGGACTTGTCCGGCAGGCTGATAGCATCAACAAAACAAGTAATAGTGAAAACCATTGACACTTTAAAAAAAAAGATAGACATAAATTTTAGGCACAGGTGCTGTCGCTCATTCAAAAAATGTTCAATTTAATGTTTTCCAAAAAAGAAACGGGAGAAAAAAACCACTGAACTCTTTCTTCAGCATATCCAGAAATGCACACTGTATACAAAGACGTTAATGGGAATACAGTAGAAAATCGACACCACACTTGTATTCTTAAGGCTAATTACCGTTTATAGGTTCAGAATGTACGCTTCATGCTCTGAGTAAGAAAAAACTCCTTCTCCCGGATCAAGTTTTGTCCTCGCAGTATTATGTAACTTAAAATCTAAAAAAAAGTAATTTTTTTCAAGCATCTTCCCGCAAGAAATAGATAACAAAAAAGATTTGAAATTTGTTCACTCATGTAATTTTCAGATAATGTCAAATGGGTTATAATTACACTAACATACATTTTTAAACTGCGTGACGAAAAAAACAACAACAAAGATTGCAAAGAATTGCATCAGGTTGATGCTTTATTTCCGTGGAGACTGGAGACAGAATCTGCTTTGCTCGGTTCCCACAAGTGACGTGATAAGGTTTGATTCTCCGTGAGATCGCATTAGGCCGGGGAATAGATCTTGTAATGAGCTTTTTTTGCGGACAGCCTAATTTGGATTTAGGGCACGCGGTGGGGGCGATATAATGGGGGAATTTATTTGATACTCTGACGGTAATGGGCCACAAAACATGGGTTAATCTGCTCGACCCCGACGGGACGTTTTTTATTCTTCCCGGAAAAAAAAATTACATTATGGAAACAGGGTAATGTCAGTGATTGGTTCCTGTGGGTAAACAACAGAGTAAAAATTACACTCATTGTTGTTACTACACGCACTCGTAGTAAGTGGGAAATCTGCGAGATCTTGGTTGATACTGTCGTTAAACCAACTATAATTGTGCCTTTTCCCAATCGAAAAATACAACTAGGACTGGAACAAATGTGCATTTTTATAAGCACGGCGAATGATTAAATTCATTAATATTGCACTAAACTGGAAAAAAAAACTGGTTTTCGGTGAAAAAGAAACGTCATGTGTGCAACTGGTGCATCGGTGAGTCAGAAACATAACCAGCGCTACAGAATTTCAAGAATGGCAACTTTACGACCCATTTATCAGCGAAAAAGTAACTCTTTCCTAATAAATAGGTCACGTGTTCAATATGAACGGACAGCTTTTCGGTAATGAGAAAAAACACGGTGGTGTGGTACGTACAAGGGTCAAGTTGTGGGGAATGGGCGGTAAATTGCCCGGGGGAATCGGAACACGAGTCGCGGGAGGCTCCTTAACACGGATACTATGGGGCTCCGAACCATTCATAAGAAAAGTCATCTTTTGCAATTGTAAAAAAGTGAAAAATTTGGCTTTGAATCTACATCATATTGTGGTGTTTCTGAGAAATCCTTTAAGAGCCTGATATTAAGATTTGTAAAGTGTCAGGATATCTTATTGTCCCATTGGAGTGACGATCACATAGGTGTTTGACTGTCTTGTTTGTGTGAAAAGTCATTGCAAATCCAAGTAAAATAAATTGGACATTTTGGTTTAATTGAATGCATTTTTGTATATTTTCTGCTATGATACATGTAGATAAAATTAAACAAGAGAAAGTGGTGGATGAATAGCCATAGATTTTGTGAGTGAATGTTTTGGACGGGGCACCTGTCGATTGTTCTGTGTAGGTTCGCATTTTGACTGTATGTCTTAAAAGGACTGGAGATCCATTCGAATTTTTCCGTATCACACAAAGTTGGCAATATTGTCAACTTTGTATTGGATTTAAATGTATTTAAATTCAATGTTAAACTATTTACAGTGGCTAATTTACTAGAATTTAGTTACATATATTATATTTATATATTTCTAGACATTTGTAGGAAATTTTCTTAGATGAGATGAAAGTAATGGCATTTGAATTGGTGACACAAAGTTTGACAATATTGCCAACTTTGTGTGATACGGGAAAACTCGAGTGAGCACTGAACCTGGGACCTCAGCCATTTGGCTCTCGTACTCTCCTCTCTGAGTTATTGAGACATGGGTTACCTGAAAGATCTGTAAGATCTTTATATCGTCATGCTTTAACCAAATGATCTGAGTCGGTGGTGCCGGAACAAAAGACAATTTAAAGGTATCCCAAGTAACCCATGCCTCAATAGCTTAAAGAAGAAAGCATCAGATCCAAATGGCTGAGGTCCAAGGTTCAATGCTCACTGGGGTAACATTTTGTTGCCAGATTTTTTGTTTTTATTGTAGTAAAGCCTCTGGTGTAAATTTTGCCATCATTGCCAACTTTGTGTGTTTGTGAAAACTTCGAATGTGAATGTTAAGGTAAATTGCGTTTTTAGTGCAAGTCTTCTTATCAAATTTAACATTACACCTTTTGGGATTTTCAAAACATGTTTCCTTTAGTTTTCCCTTGTATCTACCAGACAGAATGGACATATCCAATATGCGTTGTTTGTCAACTCATTCGTCAGAGCATTGAGGGTCTACCACTGGATGGTGAATGAAGGCCAGTTCACACAATGCGGCATCATTTGCAATGGATGCAAGTGATAGGTTAACATTTCTGTACATAAGTGTGTATGAGATGTTGTGCTGTGTACCCCGATGAAGTAAGATGACCAAACATGGGCGGATCCAGGATTCTCCGCAGCAGGGAACAACCTGGCGAGGACGCCCAACTAGGTTTTGAAAACCCCCCTCCCAAAAAAGACCAAAAAATACCCCCAAACAAATGTAATTGAAAAAAAATTGACAAGTAAGGGGGCATGCGTCAGAGTTCGCACCAGAGGTGAATCTGAGAATTCTGTTGTGCGCTGGCGAGAAAGCACGCAAATGAGGGATCCACCCTGGCTTTGAAACCAGGGTAGACGTCGCCAGAAGTCCAAACAGGGGAATCGATGCCCCCCCCCCAAATGACTTGTGTCCTCGAAAAAATTAAAAAAAGGGGGGGTGCGTCGGTGGTACCCCTAGATCCGCCACTACCTCACATGTCCCCACATACCTCCTCGATCCACTCCAGGTACTAAAACTACGTGAGCGATAATGAAGGGATTTTTGTAGAGATAAATTTCAATAATATTTACCACAATGATAAGATTGATCACACTCACAGAAGCTCTCGGCTCCGTGTTTAAATCAAGAGTCGCCAAGACAACGAATACTTTGTAACAATCCAGTTTGATGCTATCATCCGGGCTATCCAGACGAGCTCTCAGCTGATAGTGCACCCGTCCCTTACACGAGTGCTGCGATTCGAAGGAGGAAGGCAACTTATCGGGGAGTTTGTACTTGAACGGGTAGTCGTAGACCCCCGCGGGTAGCACCACAGGATCTGAACGCAACGGACTAGGGTCTGAAAATAAATATTATAAAGTTAAATCTTTCAAGACAACCAATGGACGCCAGTAAGATTTGAGAAAAAACTTACATTTGTATGGCAAAAAATGACACTTCCGAAAAATCATTCAGTCCTGTATGTCATGGAGCAATGCTAAAATGTATCACTTTTCTTACAGAGCAATTCTCTTGAAGAATAGGAGTCTCAGGTAAAAATATTCGCCCAACACAGTTGCGGAACCCTTGAGGTAGTTTTTATGGGGTACAGACCTTTGCTCCACATGGCCACACAGTCTTTGAGGTATATGTGGTGCCGCCGCGAAAGGCGGGCCCCCTTTTCGTTCTGTCGGCCGTGAGTGTTTCAGGTGGGTCTCCCTGGTGGAGATCCCTTACCCCATGCAACAAGCGCCTCTCTTGAAGAGGTGGGCTTTTTCTCTCAGAGAGCAAGCTCTCCCTTGTGAAGAGACTGGCTTTTCTGGTGCTTGGGAGTCTACATGACTCCATTGGAGCCTTCTAGATCTGGATATGTCATCCATGTCACAGTTGCTTGGGCATACTTGACCAATGAGTGGCTTTCCCACCACTTATGTTACGCACACTCCACATGATTGGGGCGTGCCTGGCCAATGGGATGTTCATCTGCCTGTAAGCCCTGAACATTCCTTTGCACCTTCTATTATGACATCACGCTCAGTATAAAAGCTGGTGCTACTCTGCCCCCCACGCACTCATCCACTGGCAACCGACGCGTAAGCATCAGTTGCTGGTATTCACGGTCTGCAGACAAAAGGTTCTCCTGTTTGGTCTGGCACCCACTTCGAATTGAAGCCGCCGCCTCCTTATCTTTGACTTCCACGCGTTGCTCGGTGTTCAAGCAGCCACCGGACCCACATAGCCACCACCACCTCTCGGTAGGAGGTTTGTAGTTTAACATCTTTTAGCCGAAGCTGCCCGCCTCTACCACGGGAGGAGAGGCTTGTGTAAGGTTGAAGGCCGCAAGGCGTTTCCTCCGCGCTTTTGTAGCTTGACACATATTTGGAGAAGTACAAACCTTTGCCCCACATGGTCATACAGTCCTTGAGGTAGATTTCATACTCGAAATGCGTCCTCCGTCCGTCTAGCCGCTCTGACCACGAGACGTCAGCCTGTCCGAGGACCCATAGATAAATACCTTAAAAAAGAACAATAGCAGTGATTGAAGAATTATTCATCTTTTTTACCGCCACGTACGCAGTACGACGGGAGGTTATGTTTTCACAGGTGTCTGTCTGTTAACAGGGGAGGGGGTACCCTGACCAGGTCCAGATGGGAGGGGAGTACCTGGTACAAGTCCTGACTTGTACAGGGGAACCCAAGCTGGTGGGGGTGCCCCAGTGGGAGGGGGGCAGTACCCCCTGGGGATAGGACAGCAGAGCGAGCATTTGCTACGCAGCGGGCGGTATGCCTCTTGCGTTCACGCAGGAGGACTTTAGAAATGCCACTTTCATATTGCAAATATAGGGTAAGACTTTTGTACTGAATGGTCCATTTAGGAACACCTAAATATCATGGTTCTGTTCATTTGTAAGCACATTCAGAAATCTAGCACATCACCTGTAGATAAAAGTAGATCTATGGGGAACTGATCCCTGTCGTCCAGGAACCATCTGACTGTCCACTTTAGCAACTAGCGTTACGGAAAGCTACATTAAGCAAGTCGTCTGCGGGTAAAGTGTGACAATTCAAAGAGGTTATCTAAGCATTGGAAAAACGGCACTTTTGGCGTTCGGAACTTAAATCTCCTATTTTTGGTGAAATTACCCATCTCACTTCTGGTATTCAGCCAATCAGCCCCATGAAAGCATTCAAAAATTTCAGAAAAGCCTGAATTCGCCGAAACACGTTAAACCAGCTAAATTACTGGGAATCCACTGGCGTTACATTTGGTTGTGAACTTTGTCAGTTCTCCTACTTCGAAAAAATAATCTCCTTCCATAGACAATGAATTTCTAAACTACAGACAGAAGAAACGTGATTTTCTGTATTTGACGGAACAGCCAATTCGCCGATGGTTGATTGGCATTTCTAATGACACATCGTAGTAGTTCGTGCTCATTGTTCATCCCTTTGTATGACAACTACAAACACTGAAGGCAAAGTATTTTGAGTGGTGGCTGTGAGGTTGTTTCAAGCGGAGAGAACAACCTTCACAGAGGCGGTGGAGCAGCAGAATCTTCGCCTCTGGGCTGTGTGTCCAATTTATTAAGTTCACTGTTTCATGTTATGTTTATGTTGGAATATTGATGGCGGATGTAATGTGGTGTTTTAATGGTCTGAAAAGGAGGTGTTCTTCCGAGTGAGAGACCGGAGGGGCTACAGGGTCAGTCAAAAGTGCAAAGAGCAAAGAAAAAACATTGCCTGTTGTTCAAGTTCAACATTTCTTTAACGCTGGGTGTGTGTGTGTGGTTGTGTATGTGTGTGTGTGATTCTGTTTAGTGTGTGGGGGTTGGGGGTGGGAACCGACATTATAGGAAGGCAAACAACATATTTTGGCAAATATTTTTAACGACCACGTACGTAGTACCACCATTACCAGCAATCATTGCCAAATGTGGCCGCCCAGTTAGCCCAATAATCATTGTCGAGGTGTTAATGAACAAAATAGCATTGTAAATTAGTATCCATGCAAATGATTGGACAGCCGAAAGTGCGATCATTTCTAGTAATGAGGGAAGATAATATTTTCACCGTGTTTGTCCATGACAGGAGGAGCATGAACTTGCACCGTCCCACTTACGGTGCAGCCATTCGCATACACATCTTGCACATCTAGGTTGAGAGCCCCACCAGGATCTCA
>JBCAUG010117365.1:0-21344 GCA_038406175.1 Haplosyllis leylae | reverse complement strand
CACCCCCCTGTGAACGGACAGACGCCTGTGAAAACATTACCTTCCTCGTACTACGTACGCGGGCGGTAACAAGTACGTGAGAATTCTGCCAATGTGTTAACATACGAATAGTTCTTTTAGTACAATTTGTGACAGGTGTAAGAATGTTTTAGATAATTTTTGACACTCATGTCAAATGGCTTTCTTTTTGAAGTAGACCCGTCCCAGAGCGTGATTGATCCACAGAAATAAACGAAAAATATACACACGAGGCAATAATTCACAGATTTCGAAAATCCTAGCCGTAACTTACTGTAAGTTTCTTGGTTGATAGTCTCCTCGACGCAACACCCTGTTTGCACTGATTTGATTTGTGGTCCAGGATGAGTGACACTATCCTGGCTTCTCTGTCTGCAGGAATCTGTACCTGGAAAACGCAACCCATTGGGTACTATCACTGAGTGGATGGCACAAATCTATATTTCAACATTGTGTAACTAAAGTATTTGGATCAACTCGCATGAAATGTAAATAAATGTACATGAAATGTAAATAAATTTACATGAAATGTAAATACTGATATTGTTCAACTTATCCACCCGGGCAAGAGATGTGAAAATCAACTTGTCTGACAGCAAAATCCATTCATCACAGATGAATGTTATATTCACCACTTCGATGGAATTGGGTGCATAGAGGACGTATGAGTAGATATACCTTGATAAGTTTGTCACTGTCAACTTTTGCTGTCTTTGTATGTTCGAAGCTGTAACTCTTCTTGCCTAAAAATTGGAGGTAATATTGGATGAACAGCATCCGTGGTTAATTTGAATCAAGATGTGAGTTTACCCTACAGTTCTTCAGCAGGAATGTATTTTTCAAAAAGCGATTCTTTCTAGAAAATAATTTCAGATCCGCCTAAAAACGTTCAAATATCATAAGAGTTAGGTGCGCAGTGTGTGTGTGTCTACCACAGAAAAAGTGTAAACACACACACATTGACAAAGTTTAAAGTTCACTGTTTACCGGTGAAACGTTTTCAATCCCCCCCCTCCCACCAGTACGCCCCGGGGGTGGGGGAATTTCTGTTTTCAATCACCCCCCCGGGATACTGGGTTTGATTTCAAATGCCCCCCCTTGTAATGGTTAACCAGATTGCTGGTCTGGTGATGACCAATGACTGTAAAGGTTGCAAAACTTATAGTCAGTGGTATCACTTTTACAGTCAGTGACGAAACTTAAGGTGCTGTCCTGTGTGCATCAATGGAAGTTTCATCACTGACTGTAAAAAGTTTCATCACCGACTGTAAAAGTGCTGCCACCGACTGTAAGTTTCATCAACCTTTACAGTCCATGTAACTGAAGTCCGGTTAACCATCATAAGAGGGGGGTGTACTGGTAAGGAGGGCGATTGAAAACTTACACCGGTGGCACATGAGGGCGATAATAAATCATTTATTTATTATTCCTGCAAAATGATACCTTTCGTATCTTTAGAAGAATTATCTATCTTAGAGACAGCTTTCCTCTCTTCTTTTTGTTTTTTCTTGCCCATAACTGCGCGATATGACTGTTAATTACGGTAATTAAAGAAACATCTGAACAGCAGTTTCCTCATATGGAGGCTGACATCTTGGAAAAGAAATGTGTACAGATGGAACCTGTAGAGTAAAAAACTCTAAAGAACAAGAAAGAAAGAAAGCAAGATGATAACGCATGGCTCAATAAGCTCGAGTTTTCTGATAAAAAAGATTATTTGTTGTAACCTGAATTAAAAACGCGATATTTTTTGCTTTTCAACAGTAGATTAGATTAGATCAGATAACGCGTCCTTATACGCGATGTACTTTAACCTGGTTAGCAAGGTCATTCTATCTGGGACAAAGGTCACCACTATTTACAAGACTGCTGAAGCATATACTGTGGATTTCTGCAAAATCTCCCCTATAAACAGCAAACATGTGAAAATTATCAAGCGGTTTGTTTTCTTTCAACGAAAACATTGATTTTGTGCAGATTGTTAAAATGTCACAAATTGTAGATCTATAGATTGATTAGATCTAAATTGTCTGTCTTCACCTTGATCTAATCTAAAAAAAACTTTTCGAGTTCTAGATCTGTAGTTTTCTATTTTTTTTCAAAGTCAATCAATCAGAGATGGGAATCGGACAGAAGGTACTGGCAACATCGGCCGTGGTAGTTTTAGTTCTGGGACTGTTGCTGTACTCCCCTCTTCACCCGGACACAGATGAACCCTTCAAAGTGCGCTGTTTCTTTGCTCTATTCAAAATAGGCAAATATTTGGTAAGTTGTTGAAGCAAAGTTAGAAGTTGAATATTTTTATCCCTGGAAAGTTAGTGGTTTCTGAAGCCAGATGGAGTTGTATGTAGCGGTTAAATGTGTGCATTCTACATTCCGTCTGGCGGATCGGGAGGGGGGGACTACGAACCAACATTTTCTGGATTTCATGTTTTTCGGAAAATTCTACAAAATCGTATGTCCCCCCCCCCCACTCCCCGCCCAAGAGAGTTAGTGCTCCTCCTACGGAAGATCCAAGATCCGCCCCTGATGTTTACAGGTACTCATCAACATAGAGCTTAATTCAAGACTGATGTCGTGCGGTTGCCAGTATTCCATTACATCTACGGTACGGAAAATCTTTTTTTTTCCCTGCAACAGGGTGACATTGGGGAGTTGTTCGGTTACGACAAATTTGTTACACAGCGTATTCTAGCTGATGCAGCGGCAGACATCATGAAAGAACCCATATCAGATGGAATTGTGGTAGGCCTTTTGCTTTTCTTGGTGTTATATCTTGATATAAATCTGCTGTTTAGTAAAATATTTTCTCCTCGCGGATGTTATTACTGTTTTACATGTAATTTGATAGTCACAAAAACATACACCGAATCCCGCTTACAACCAGTTCAGCTACAGTAAACACCCGCCTAACAAGTAGATATCTTTATATCAAAATTATTGACGGCAATGTGAAGTAGTTCTGTTACAAATAGCAATTTCTCTTACATCTTTTTCATTTCATTATTTACACTTGGCAGTTTTTGGTTGGATAAGTGAAATCTATTCTTCACGTTCTGTGTAAAGCAAAGGTAATTTGGTTGTGATATACAGATGAGAACTGATGTTTACGACGGAGTAAAAGTGCGAATATTTGAGCCAGAATCCAGATCCAAGGAGCCGAGATCAGCGCTCATCTACATACATGGTGGATGGTTTGCAATTGGCAGCTCAGGTCTAATCTGAATAACATTAAATTAAATCAATTTAATTATTTTTTTATCAACAACGAAATAATTTAAAGTTGTCTACCCATATTTGACTGTAGTGTTCATTATGTTTCCAGCGACGTATTTTGATACTACTGACGTGTTGGCAAACTACCTAGAGGCAGTTGTTATATCTGTGGAGTGAGTATTTCATAATATTTTAATATTATCGACAATTTATGCATTTACATTCAGAGTGTTGTGTCGTGCTATCATTTTGTCCTGCATTCAGTTATAGATTGGCACCTGAACATCCATTTCCAGCCGGTTTTGATGACTGTTACACCGTGGCCATGTACGTGTTCAATAATGCCAAAAAATTGCACATTAATCCCAGTGACGTAGGCGTTGCGGGTATGTCTTTCGCTCGTTGCAGTTACATAAAGGGGAAGGGCGAAAGTGTTATTGGTGGTTTGAAGAGAACCAAGAGTTTTGATTGGACTGAACAAGATATGTACGTCCCAAATAGCCAGCCACTCTAGAAATGACATAAGAATTCACAAGGAAGGGTCACCTGAGGCTCAGAATGGCTGCGGTTGTCTTGTAAAATATAGTCTTGGTCTCCTGAATATGTACTTCTGAAAATGTTAAGTAATATGCTTATTTTGGTGAACAATAGTCCATTTAGGGGCTCACTTGTGGATATAGTCTACCATGGTTTTGAATCCATGGTTAGGTCTTTCTTTTTTTGCGAACTTTGCCTTGTGGAATGATGTTCAAAATGACTCGTTTTGCAGGTGATAGTGCAGGCGGTGCCCTCTCTGCAGCCGTTGCACAGAAATTACGAGATGACGGAGGGAATCTACAGTTCAGATACCAAGTAAGAGTGTGCCGTATCGCTATATAATTTACTCTGGCCGAACGCGAAAGTTACATCGCTTTCAGTTGGCTTGTTGAGAAATTCAATGTTCTCTTTACACTTATCAACTCTTTCACCAGTGTATAGGGCCTTTAAAGTCCGTTCACATCGAGAAAAAGCGAAACTCTTCTTTGATGTTTGTCTTTTTTTCATGTTTTTCGCTGTATTTCAATGTGAATGGACCCTTAGATTTCATGCTATAATTTTAGTGTAGGTTCTTTCTACAATATAATATTTGTAGTTCTGAAGATACCTGTTTGAATTGTAGGTTTTAATTTATCCGGTGACACAAGGTCTGACTTTAGATTTGCCATCGTTTCACACCAATGAATGGTACAGTTACCCACAAATGAGTCGACAATACGTAGCGGAAGCATTGCTTGCATATATCGGTAACTACGTTAGTTTACTTATGGCAAAATATATGTTTGAATTTAAGTTTTGGAATTTGATGAAGCTTTCAGGATTAAAGTTATAAATCTGCTGCTTCCAGGTGAAAAAAGAAGCTTAGCACCCGTGATGTTAGCTGGCAACTATACCACTGGTGATGTTTGGCAGAAGTATGGTCATCTAGTCAGTTTAGACAATTTACACATAGACATATCACATGCTGACTTTAAACAACACTATGGAATTAAAGACAGAACGTTCAGTGCGAAATATTTAGGAATTTCCCACGATGCATTAAAGAAACTGATCCATCCCTACGCTTTTCCACTTATGGCAGAGTCAATGAAACATTTACCACCAGCACTAGTGGTGACTTGTGAGTCAGACCCGTTAAGAGACGACGGATTTTTGTACGTGAAAAGACTTCGTTCTGATGGTGTCCTAGTGCTGCATCATCACAAAAGAGACAGTGTTCACGGTTATATCAATTTTGTTAAAGCGCCGCTGTGGATCGAAGCAGCGCGTCAAACTATTGCAGACATTGTTACTTTCATAGAAAGGATACGAGGCTAAAATAATATACCGGTATTTCCGTACATGATGCCAATGTTCACACAGATCAATGATACCAGCCGCCAGGAGTATCTGAAAGTCGCCAATCATGAGCCATTTATTTTTTCAACATTATGCATTTTTAACATGAAGCTTTTATTTCAATACACGAGGGCATTTTTACCTCCAGCATACGACGAGAAGGTAATATTTTCAGTTTGTCTGTTCAATGGGGGTTGGGGGGGTACCCCAGTTTCTGGTCCCAGGTCCTTTCCCAGTCTCTGGTCCCAGGTCCTTTCTGGGGGGTACCCCAACTGGGACTGGGGACCCAACCCCCCGGGAACAGTACAGAAGAGCGAGTGCTTGCTACGCAGCGGGCGGTACGCCTCTTGCGGTCACGCAGGAGGACTTTCTTTTCTATTTGAAGATGTTGGTATAAACGGCCGACCCACAAGGCGTTTATATACATGTACTTCAGGTTAGATATCTGATCACAAGATATGCAGAACATGGCCCCTCGGCAAATGCACTTGCAAAAGCGATGGCACCATTTCCATTGGTTAGATGCCCTCTAGCAACCGCCACCAGTATAAATTTTGTGCCCAACATCTTACAAAGACAGGCAGGAATGGATATATACTCACCATCCAAGGCAGTGGAAGTATTCGGTCCAGACATGTTGACTAGTTTGTGATGTGCCAGGTATTTCTCGATTTAATCTTGTTCATGTATCACTCTTTTAACTTGATGCCGACTTCAGGGGCTGGCTTTGAAAACAATTTTTCTCTCGTTTTGTTGACTTGTTCCAGAAGATCCAGTTGCTAAAATGTACCAGTGTTTGTCTCATCAAATAACGTTATCATTACAAAGAAAACACATTTCAAGTTGTTTGTTTTTTGTTATTAACCGCTTAAAATAACTTTAGATCCATTTAGATCCAAAATGTATGTAAAGTCATAACATAAGTTTCTGTCTTTATTGTTGTTTTAAATTTTAAGTCCAACCCAGTAGGAATACCTCCTAGCTGAGGTTTTCCAAGAGCGAATTTAACCCTTTTTTGTCAGACTTCTCAAGTGTTATTCTCGCGCAAACCTTCTCAACTGGAAATAGAGCACACGTAGAGCGCAACAAATGTGGCAAGTTTAGTCGAATTTCGAGGTTGGTGAACGTAGTTCTGTCAATCTTATTGTCAAACCTCATGCCTCGTCACGGCAGGAGACTCGTTAAAAGAACGGTAAACTAGACCGCATGCCTATGTACCTTCTCGGTTTTACTTTATCGCGAGTCTGTGACCGTCAGTCACGCAACGCACGCAAAACAATTGGCGAGTTAGGTTTGAGGTTTTAGTCGCCTTTCCTGAAAATTGTCAACAAGAAATTCCTCCTACGTGAACGCAAGAGGCATACTGCCCGTCGCGTAATAAGTGCTCACCATCCTGTCCTATCTGGGGGGGGGGGGTACCCAAGTCCAGGCAGGGGGTACCCCATCCTTGGCTGGGGGGGTACCCCCATCCTGACCTGGGATACAGCCCCCCCCAACCAGAAAGGACATGGGACCAGTGGAACTATTATGGGATAGCAATGGGGTACCACCCCCCGCGGACAGACTCATGCCTGTGAAAACATCACGATCCCGTCATACTGTGTACGCAGGCAGTAATTAGTGCCTGCGTACAAAGTACGAGGGAGGGTGATATTTTCAGTCCACATGAAGGTGGGGGGAAGGGTTACCCCCTGGTCCCAGGTCCTTTCTGGAGGGGAATACCCCATTGTCCTATCCAAAGTCCTATTCCAGGTCCTGTGTGTGTGTGTGTGGGGGGGGGGGGAGGGGAGGATGGGGGGTATCACCAGACAGGACAGCGAGTGATGCTATGCCGCGGGCGGTACGTCTCTTGCGGTCACGCAGAAAAACGTTCTTGTATCATAATGACGGACCATATTCGATACTTGTGTTCGATATTTTATTTTTACAAAAATATTTTCCAAGTGAATTAATCTTGTATGTACAATAGTATTAATTTCGACATTCTAGGCATATGTACATGATTTTAAATGCAATTCGGTATGATTGAAGTTATGCTTTCATCAAAGCAACGTTTATAAGTGCATTCTTACTAACACAAAAGTGGAAGTAGCTATGTACATATTTGAACACAGTCGGTGGCATACCTCCTCTTAGCCCACCATTACATTTCAGGAATGGTAAAGATATACTGACCAAGTGGCATTCATGACTTCACACTACTTCATGTGTTTGCAGGCAATGTTGAATGCCACAAAAAGAAGTCGAACGGTACCATCTTCAGTCATCCCTACAACCTTTCCCTACACACAGCCCGGTGAAGAGCCTTTACACTTAAGCACCATCAGTTTCTGTATTTTACAAGAATATGACAAAATTCAAGAAATGCCGAATCAAACAAAAATTAAAGACACAAATCTTCAGACAATTCCGAACCCACATAATTAACCAAAGACTAACAGCTACATCAAGCTACGGCAGTGAAAGGCTGGTCGGTAGCTAACTTATCTATAAGATATCAAAACATTGAATACAACATGCACTGTAACGACCTTGAATGGCACAATGTTAAAACATGAGACATGCCAAAAATAATATATAATATTCTTAATATATTCACACAAGTAACACAAACAATAGCGTAATTCCTTATAGAGAATCGGTACACTTGGCACTTCTGGTCTTTCTATGAACAAAACAAATTATGTTGAACTTCCACAACACTGGGTCTCGTATTGATACTTTCTTCCTTGGAAATGTTCAATGACTGATTGGTGTCACAATTTCCCCTGCTCCATGATCAATTCTTTTTCTTTTAGTATGCTGCATCTTAAATTATTGAGCAGTTTAACTGTCAATAACATAGTTTGGATGAACAACTAAGATGGGGTCGTCTTCCTTGACGAGGTCGCCCTCTCCTTTACCACGCGCCTTCAACCCGGTCGTTTCAAGCTGGATCAGAACATGATCCTGCAAGACAAAACAAAGATTCAATGCAACCTTGTTTGCATTTCCATCTTTCCAGCATCATGCACGTGCTGTCAAAAGCACTCATTACACAGGGATGAACAAAATATGCCAGAGAAATCGCTCGTTGTAACCGAGCTTATTAACACTGTGCCCAATGATTCTGATGCAAAGAAATCTGCTAGCTGTTTCCGTGTGCTCGTTCTAACCTAAGTTGTAAGCGTTTAATGTAATGAGAGTCCTACTTACGTGATGCACGAGCCTGTAGAGAACTTTCTCAGCAAGCGTCTTTCTTTCAATCAGTTCCTGTTCCGACTCAATTTCACTCTCCATCTCCTTGAGATACCAGTCAATCAGTTCTGAGCGACGAGTTCCTGTATCATCCTCTGCAAAGAAGGTTCAGCGATAAAAGTAATATCTTCACAAGATATCGATGTTACTTCCTTTTGTTTACTCGGTCGTATTTGGGACAAAAACTACCAGTTATGCAAATACAACACCTCTGTGACACCCTTTTCCGATCCACAATTTGAACCAAATCCTGTTTATTCCCTAGCCTTGAACGGTTGTTCGTCCAATATTATTAGATTTTCATTTAACTGTACCCATTTTGCTGTAAACAAATACCACCAACGCCTGATTCCTAAAAGTTACCAACCTTCTGCATGTTCTTCCTGTCGACGCATGTAAATGACGAACAAATTGGCCATATTTTTATACTCGTCATACGACAGTTTTAATCCTGCTTTCTTCGGCACAGTATCGGATGAAGCTTGAGATTCCTGTGACGGTGCTGGTGTGGCTTCACTTTCTGGAGTTGCAGAATCTGAGAAACGAATAACGGTAATACCATTAATATCACATAAAACCGAAATATTACTGCTTTGTATAAAGTTATACGCAACGAACTAACCAAAGCTAAAATCTGCACACGGTAATGGTTATTTCGAAAACGTTACAACAGATGCCAATGTAGTAACCAATTCCGAATGCCTGTGATCCACGAGGGCAAGATCGAAACGTAGGTAATACAAAGAAACATCATTGAAATGCATAAACTCTTGACTAACCTGTTTCCATTTCCACTGGTTCTTCCTCTCCCTCCTCGTCAAACTGGATATCCGGAGACTCGACGCGGATGATTGATTTATTCAGCAGCCGGAACGCTTCCTTTACGTGCTTCGGCTGAACCTCGTCCTGACAATGCATTCTGGACATGGACTCGGACAAACGGATCATGCTCTCCAACTGTCGGACTGTGATCCGCCATGCAGACTTCGCTCCTGCTCCATCCCTTTGACGGAGACGCCTGTATTCCTCCACCATGTAATCCATAGCCTCTTTGTTTATCTATTAAGTAGAGAATTTAATTGTCTAGACTGCCACAAATGAAACTTCATAAGATTACTTATTACTAGGTTTGGACTGTAATCGGTAGAGATAGCACCCTGGAAACAAAGCTAATAATACTTTCAATCAATCAGACTTAAATGAGAAAAGATTTTACTTATTCGACCTTGAAGCAAATATGGTAAAGATGTATTGGTACCCTTAAGTTTTTGCAAAGTTCATATATTTTAAAAGTTTTAGCTTTCAAGACAGACAGACGTACCTAAGAGATGTTATTACCTATCCACAATAATAGGGATGGTAACGATCTGATCCAACTGGTTTCAAAATTTATTCCCAAAGGCTACCAAAAATGTCACACCCTCCAGAAATAAGAAATGAAACTGGCTTACACAAAATATATTCCTGTCGGGAAAAATACATACCTTTGGTTTGAACTGCCTGGCAAAGGTGATATATCGCTGAATGTCCTCCAGTGTGTACACTCGTTCCACTGAAGATTCTTGTCGACTGTGCAGGTCAACTATCCTACGAGCGATGGCGTAGTCTGTTACCTAAAAGAAACAACTGATGCTATTTAGTTCCAAGCTCCAAAATTCTCAGAACTGCAAATAAGAAATGTTTACCCGCAATCTATTTCAAGGTGCGAACGATTTTTACCTCGTTGCATTCGTCAACTAGAATGAAGAAGAGGTCAAATCTGGACATGATGGGAGCTGTCATGTTGATGTTTTGTTTCAAAGATTTCGTCCTGTCGTAGCGACCACCAATTGGATTTGCAGCAGCAAGAATCGAAGTCCTGGCGTTGAGTGTAGCCTGAATCCAAAGTTACTGATTGTAAAATACGTAGACGAACTGATGGAACAAATTGAGCCGAGTAAATGGGCAGAGGACACAACAAAAGTTAATAAGAGAAAAGAATTTCGTACCTTGACACCTGCTTTAGTGATGGAGATCGTCTGCTGTTCCATGGCTTCGTGAATGGCGACTTGGTCACGAGGGTCCATCTTATCAAATTCGTCAATGCAGCAGACCCCCTACACAATGAAAAAATACTTTAAAATATCTTCCGAATTTTCATTTCATTCTAAATTTCAACACCGATGACTCGAACACAAAGTCTCTCGTGATGTCTCTTCATACGTTCCATCGTCTTAATTTCAGTCACCAACAGCTGCTTTGACCTGGCCTAGCATATGGCATTGTGTGAGCCACAATATCCAATGACAATTGTGGACCAAAACAGTGCCAAGTGCCATCTCAGTCACTATTCGTCATTCCTTTCAAACTGGATGCGACATCTTTCACAACTAATTTCTAGATAACATTTATGCATCTATTAAAACCTAATATCTGCAAAATTACTTCCTGGAAACTTCCAATTTCTGAATGCCAATTCTAAACTATCAACAATTGCTGACAATGTCTCATTTAAATTATAACTTTATGACCTGTATCTTCGATGAAATTTATTTAATCTATTAAAATTTAAAATTTACAAAAAAAAATTCAACTTATGACTGTCGATTCCGAACTGCCAGTATTTGTTATACAACGTCTCATTCAAATTATATATTACTTTTATTTATTTTAATCACATTAAAATCCAATATGCAAAAATATTACGTAACTTTGCTGCATAAACAAAAAGATGATTCAACAGCCAACCACTGCCTTAAGTACTTACATTGTCCGCCAACATGAGTGCCCCTGCTTCTATCACGAACTCATGAGATTCTTCGTCCTTAACGACAGCGGCTGTTAGACCGGCGGCACTACTCGCTTTACCGCTGGTGTAAACGGCCCGGGGACTGAACTCTTCAACCTGCCTGCAACGAGGCAGAATACAATTAATAATAAACCTGTTGTCTTACGAAAATATCCCGCTGAAGTGAGCTACCACTTCTTCCTTTGGGGTCACGTAAAATGCGCTGGAAACCTAAATACACCTACTTCAGGAACTGACTTTTCGCAGTGCTGGGATCTCCGACAACACAAATGTTGATGTCTCCACGCAAGTGTGTGCCTTCCATTGTGACCTTGGGTACGCCGCCAAATAACATCAATAAAACCCCTCGTTTTACCTCGTCATTACCTACAACAATTCATTTCACCCAAAATGTGAGCATTGTAACACCCAGGGTTCGTTGGCAATTTAATGATGCGTTTGCTCAAAATTTAAGGCACTAACCATGAATAGTTGGAAACAAGCTCGTGCACAAGTGATGGTACAAGTTTTTATCTTGACTCATCTCGTACACCTTCTGCCATTCTGCATCCGTCATCTGTTTCTTGATCATCTCCGGAGTCAGTTCCTCCTCGGCTCGCGTTTCCAAACCTCCCGTCTAAGAAAGAAACGAAAGTTAAAAGGGAATACTTTAACACTCATCCATGACGAGTAAACCTTGCTTCTGGACATTCTGATTTCCAAACTGTTGGCTGGCTGGACCATTCCCAACGTTGAAGCTTTACAATTTTCCAAACCTGAGCTTGGCAAGTTGATCTTCACCTAGGCAAGTGAATTTGAGGTTACTCGCCTCGACATATAAGCCTACAGTGAATGTTGTTCCTATTACGCCTAACAATGCGATAAAAAGTTTGACACAATGACGACCTGGAAAATTGTTCACCTTTCTATTGCACGGTGTAACGGTACAGGCCAAGTATGCCATTCTGTATGAAAGATCTCTAACACCGAGCGCTTTTAGACCCTGCACACCCTCAGTCTCGTAGCCTTGGTTACCTCGAGTGCGTGCACCAGTTTCAGCTCGGGCTCCTGTTTGAAATATAAAGAAGCAATTAAACTGCGCATTTAAAACATGTTCATTGAAATTTCGAACTTTTTTTCTTCCGCATCTCAGAAACATGATGCAACTACTGCATGTTCCTACCAGGCATTGACATGGAACCGACGTCTGGTACAACGATCAATGTTCCTGTGAAGTCGCACTTGTCTCCAGCCTGAGCAGTTTCCACCGCCTCTGCTCGCAGTACAATCTCAACACTAGAACAAATTACACAACACGTTAACTAACGGAGGCTTGTTCATACTCTGCATAAACGTTTTTCTCAGCGTTTAATAATTAGCCCCAAAGATCGAAAGTCCTGATGTCGCAAATTTTCACTCTGCACAAAACACGCTGAGACCCAAATTAGGTCAAATATGGATGAGAACGTACCTTCTGGGAATGGAACCTCTTGGCAATTCAGATTGTGTTTCTTGAATTCGCACTTTCTGGAAATCGACGAACTTTGATTTATTGACATCCAACATGAACCGTGACCTGTTGGCGCACGCTGGATTCCTGCATATTGTTGGCTGAAAAGTTGGAAAGTAAACACCCCTACATAATGCCAATTCGCAGTGTAAAATATCAATGAAAATCTCTTTGAAATTAAAAAAAAAACACACACCTGTGTGTATTTGAATTGTTGCTCAACATCTTTGATCACAGTTTGGCAATCGAGACAGATGAATGTACCGGTCACTAGTTCTGGATGTACCGGATGAGTTCGGACCACTTGTCCCGTTATTTTCAATAGTGTACCTATTTTTGCGGTTGTCAACTCTCGAACTCTGTAATAAACATTGGGAGTAAACATTCGTCTTATTGAACAAAGGGAAAACACCAGTATATGCAGTCAATTAACGCCACTATGTACTGCAGCAACCGTAAACTTACTTCAGCTTCGCAGGCACATCGGTGAAACTGACGTAGAATTCTTTAGCTGCCGGCACCTGCCCTCGGTCTTGAGCAAAGTTTCGAACCGCTCTGCATAGGTATGGGTAAACCCTGTAACAACAATAAAACGTTTTAAAATCCTTTACTGTTTTTGGGAAATTGAGGAATCACTACTCATCGAATTTGAATTCTGTTACCTGTAGTAATCCTCGAGGATTGTGGTTGCAAGTTGTGTATTGTGTCGCTCAACATCTTCGAAGTTG
Source organism: Haplosyllis leylae (assembly GCA_038406175.1). Lineage (NCBI taxonomy): Eukaryota > Metazoa > Annelida > Polychaeta > Phyllodocida > Syllidae > Haplosyllis > Haplosyllis leylae. The sequence goes on along the minus strand of JBCAUG010117365.1, from coordinate 7,993 downwards.
ACGGAAAGTGTGTTACGTTCAGGTCGAATCAGTTCCTGGGCGTCCGCCAAGTACTTCAATTCCCCATCTGATTGATACCTAAAGGAAGAGTTCATAACTTTACTCTGAACGTTTTTCTTTTAAGATATCACATCAGAGATGGTTTTAGATAAAAGGCGTGCCTGGAACCTTTACAAAGGTCAATGTACACGTTCCAGTGCCAATGATAGATAATTAATCAAGGGCCCAGGCAAAGCGGTAAATTCCCCCGACAAAATGCCCTCTTCCTTTTCCAGTGACGGTGGGAACCCTGATTCTACATTTATGGAGAATGAAAATCAACAATTTCTTGCAACTCTAGATACACATTGTCATTTTAGCGTGTCTAAGCAGTTCTCTATAGCTCTATCTGGACAGTAGAATTAATTTTCCCCTTACCACCTACGAACTTGTGGCTAACACACCTGAACTGAAGTTTAAATAAATAGCTAGAGTTGAATTTGACCATTTTGGCTTAGTTCATGTCAAATTGATTGCTTGAAATGTGGGGTACCCATAAAGTTTTAAAAGCCTCATAACCATACACTGATGCACAAAATGTTCATTTCTCAAAATTCTTCACAATATTTCCAGTGCTCATTTTTAATGTCAAGTGATTTTGAAAATATTCATTTTGTTGTGTATTTCACATTACATGTTTGGTAGGTGTGTTTGTTACAGAACTCTATTTATTTGGAGGCAATTTGTTTCATATCTCACAAGATTAACCTTTTTTGACAACATGTATAAAATACACACCTTGGATCAATTTTATGAGCCTTAAGACCATTCTGTCATCTGAACAAGTAATGGTTCTGCAATAGATCTATTTCAACATTTACATTTTTGGGGTTTGCTGTTCAATTGGGTGCCTGGTAATACCATGTTGCTAGGATATTGTAGCTCAAAGTTTCTTAATTATTGCACAGTTTATAAGTTGATTCAATTATATCATGTATTAGCATCTGACAGAAAAAAATTCCAAAATCATACAAGTAAACATTTTAAATGCGAATAAAATAGGTCAATGTAAATGCCCGTTTCTTGTTGGACCTTTTAAGATGTGTTAGGTTGGTGTCAAACTTTGAATAGACAACCATTTCGACAAGGGCAGCAACTGAGACTTTGAATAGACAACCACTTCGACAAGGGCAGCAACTGACTAAATTAATTTCTTCCATGAAAATTATCACAATCATTAGATTATCTAACTTCGAATTCTCAAAAAAGTCTAGATCTACACTTGGCTTGCTTTCACAATTCAGAAACTTACTCTTCCAAAAAGTCCTGAAATAGTTTTTGACATCTCTCTCCTATCGCATCTTTGACTATGTTAGTGCCGACAGTTTGTTGCCCAACATCCATTTCCAAATTTAAATCCCTCTAATTTCTGTTTCTGAAAAACGTGGACCGCATCCACAAAGCCACAATTTCCCGCTGAAATGACCACGTGATTATATTTCCCGCCACAAGGCTATTCTTCAATATTTCGAAAAAAGTCATGTGGAAACCGTAGGAAATAGAATGCACCAATTACCTGGTATAAATTGCCCGAAGCAAAGACGGTCTCACTTGACCGTGTTTTTTACCGAATAAGGAGGTCCGCTCCTGCTGGATGGAAGGACTAAGCATTAAAGACTTTTAAGGCAACTTTCTATTCATCGTCGCAAGTGATTATTTTTGTGAATGAATGAAGGTTGCCTTAAACAAACTTTCAATCATTCACAAAAATAATCACTTGCTGCAATGAATAAAAAGTTGCCTTAAAAGTCTTTAAATTAGTTAATGACCAGGGCCTCAGTTGATTATCAAAAATAATTGGCAACTTTTTTCGAAATATTGAAGAATAGCCTTGTGGACAACCACATAGCAGGTAGATTAGTTTTCTAACTGATACAAAGATAGCGTAAAGAGGCACTCCAGGAGCATTGTGTTGCTGTAAAGTTGAATGATATGAACGTCACTGGGACCTCTTGCACAATTCCGTCCCACTCATGTGGTTGGAGAAGCATGCCTATGTATGCCGTTTTGCTAGCATCTGTTTCCAGGATCCAGAGTTTGTTTGGATCTGGGTGGCAGAGCAGGGGGTTTCTTGTGAGTGTTACCTTGGCAGCTTTAAAGGCATTCTAGCATTGTTCAGTCCATTCAAATTTGACATTCTTTCTCAGTAGTCTTTGGATGGGTTCCATTAGGTCTGAAAATGCTGTGACAAATCTTCTGTAGTAGCTGAGCATACCTAGTAGTGCTCTAGCTTCGTGCATGTTTGCTGGTGACTTTATTTTAGAAATTTCATCACATTTTTCAGGGATTGGTTGAATGTCTTCCCAGTTGATGATGTGGCTTAGGAAGTGGATTTTTGACTTTAGGAATTCACATTTTTCCAATTTAAGCTTCATGTTAAATTGTCTGAATCTTTCGAACACTTCCTTAATGTGTTGTAAGTGTTCCTTTTCAGTATAGGATGAGATGAGGATGCCATCCATGTAATTTTGTGTGCAATGTTCGAGTCCACTGAGGGTGTGTTGCATTGTTTTGGAGTAGTATGATGGTAATAGTGCAAGTCCGAACAGTGTCACATTCCATTTGAATTTTCCAAGATGTGTAATGAATGCGCTCTTTTTTGCAGTGTCCAGCGATAGTTTGAGTCCATGGAAGGCTCCTGTACAGTCGAGCATGGTCAGGAATCATTTCCCAAATATTGTATTGAACATCTTGTCAATCTTAGGTGGGGTATGGCACGTGGATCCCACAGTTTATGAGTATTTTGCCTGTTTTGTCATAGGTCCATAGGTTGGGGTTGTCCTGTTTGAGTCCTTTTTTGGGTTCTACTATGACAGGTGATGCCCATGTGCTCATGGTCCTCTGGATCATTCCTGCTTTCAGTAGATTGTTTATAGTGTTGTCTGCCCATGGCCTGAATTTCAGCGGTATTGTGTCAGGGGCTGAAATGCATGGTGGACCTTCTGTGGGTATCTCCACTGGTGGGTGTTTTGAGATGCCTACATCGTACTGGTTTTTGCTGAATATATCACCATATTCCTGAATGATTTTATCCAGTTCTTTCTTTGTTTCAGGTGATAGCTTTTCATCTTCAGCTTATTTCACTGGACATTTTTTTCTGAACTTGATCATTGCTCAGCATGAATTCTTCAAGATTCTTCATGCCTGTCTCATTGATCTGTGTATGTTACATCTGCATGCTATGTAATATTTTGCATACTTTGTCCTCTGTTGGTTGTCTGTTTTCACATTTTGAGATTTTGCCAATGATTTGGCCTTTTGCCAGCCATTCGTCTTCATACAGTTGGCTCATTAGTGTAATGTGGATCAATCTTTGCTTTTTAGCTGCAATGAATGTGTTTTCTAGAGGTATGATGCCTTGTGGTAAGCTGTTGAGGCTAAAGTCCACTTCGTACATCTCGCCTGCTTCTAGGTTTTTTGGTGTGCCTACAATTAACTGTTTCCAGCTTTGAGGTTCCAGTTTTGTGCAATCGTGTGCAATTATGTAGCTTTTCCTGCTGGAGTGTAGGGTTTGGATGCTAAAGGTGATGACGTTGCACCTAATGTGTAGGTACAGTTCGTCCTCATCAGTCATGTCTTGTGATATTCTGAATGTTCTGTGAAAGTTGAGTCCTAGTATAAGGTCTCTTTTTAAGTTTTTGATGATTTGGAAGTAGTATTTGAATGTTCTTGGACCTATAGTAATGCAGAGTCTGCAACATCCCAAGTTAGTAAGTTCGTCATTGGACGCTGGGGTGATTACCGTGGTGGTCCTGCGTTGGTGTCTATGATGTGGTCTGATTCTTGTTGTCAGATTTTGTCATAGAACTGTTTTGATATGCAACTGAGTGTAACTCCGGAGTCGAATAGTGCTTTGGCCTACATGCTGCTGATGCTGATGTTGTATGTGGACATCTGCATATCATTAATATGTAGTGACAGTATTTCCATGGACCCCTGGGGGTCCGCTTTAGCATCTGTCATGCTAGTGTGTTTTAGTCATATGACCGGCTTAGGTGGATTCTTGGAATCCTGATTTTTGGGCTTGGTGGGGGTTGGTTGGGCCGCTGGGTTGTCCAGTGCTTTGTCCATTCCTGATGTTTGGTTTGGTGTCTTCTTCATGGTCCGTGGATGGTCCTTGTTGTTATCCTGTGGTGTGGCGCGTTTCTTAGCTAGTCACTCTGCTTTGTCCAAATTATTGTAAGTGCCATCGCTGCTTGGGTCCATGTCCCATGTGCCACATGAAGGTATTGGTGTTTGTACTTCTTGTACTTGGTGCAATGTGCTTTTGTAGCTTCTGAGGAGGTTTTTAAGGTCTTCTAATAATGTCTCAGCATTTTTAGTTGTTGCCTTTGCTTCGGGTTGTGTGAAGCTGTTGAACCTTGGCTGTTGGTTGTAATTTTCTGGGGGGTATACACAGTTTTGAGGTAAGTTCATGTGTGTAGGGAATTGCAGTCCCCAGCTCTGGTTAATGGGTCCAGTGTTGAAGTTGCCTGGTGCATATGTCACATTTGGGTGAGGGTTTGTGCCATTGAACATGTATGCTTGCTTGCTACTGTTGTGTTTTGGTGCCTGGGGCAATAGTTGTTTTGATGGTTTTGCCTGCCCTGTTGGTACTTTGGGTTTGGCGGCCTGTTTCCATACATATGGGGTTGGAATTGGGGGTGTGCTTGTTTGCCATACCTTTGGTACACCATGTTCACCTAATGTTTTAGCACCTCTTCATTGGGGTCGACTTGAGTTGCTTCGATTGTCTCCTGAATTGCATTGCCTTCCACTGCATTGTTCTGAGTTTCAGAAAAGTCATCCTCTGTGTGGTGGCTTTCGATCCAGAATTTTTCCATGTTGTCAAACAAGTCCTTGTATGAACTAAAGTTTGTGACTCTGTATAACAACTTGCTTCTTAGTTTGTATGGACATAGTCCTTTGACTATGAAGTATGCTTCTAGTTGGTCGTAGTCCAGGTGCCAATGCACATGTGACTGGCCTTTTGCTTTCAGTAGGTTTTTGCCCTGGTGCAGTATTCACTGACAGTTTTGTCATCCGATTGCTTGAGTTCTCTAATTTTGAGTCCGGCATTGATCTTACTTCTAATTACGCCATAGTTATTGATGAGTTTGGCCCTTATTTGGGACCATTCCACATCCGGGTAGTCCACTATTGCATGGCTTATCATCTCATGTGGTCTGCCGAGTGTGCATAGTGTGGTGAGTTCCATTTTGCAAGTGCCATAAAGCTTGGAGTAGGATTCGATTTGGCTGATAAATTGGTTGACATTACCTTGTTTGCCATCAAATCTTGTTATGTTCTCGATCATTTGTCTGGATATGTCTGTGCAAATTGTGCTGAGTTTCTCTTGGGTGGAGGGGTATGCTGTCATGGTGCCTGATTGGAATGATAGCACTGATCCAGCATCCAAGTCTTTCACTTCCTCCTTTACAGATCTTGTGATGGGTGGTAGGTCTGCGTATTTTGCTGTCCACTGTTCTTTGAACCTAGCTCTGTTCCTCTTTTGGGTGTCAGCTTGGTTAGCTGTGGACCATTCTGCAGTGGCTTGTTCACTAGTCATTGCATTGTCCAGTAATTGTTGGGCTGCAGATAGTGTGTCTATATCCTCGTGAGCTGTTTTGAAGTCTTCACTTGATACTGCATCTGTGAGTTGTCTGCACTTTGGTGTCATGCCAAGTTCTCACATACATTCAACCAAACTGTTGATTTCATCATTTTCCATTGTCACATCTTCTGGTAGTGTGTCTTGATCATTTACGAAGTTAATTTTGTCAATGATTGTTCGTACTAAGTCAACTTAGCATAGGTAATCTCTAACTTTGCCTACCAGTTGCTCTTCTGATATCACGTTTTTGATGCCTGATTGTATTTTCTTGCGTGCAGCTGATGCCGTTCTGATGGCAAATGCCAGTAGTGTGTTGACTTTGATTTGCCTTTCACGTATAACATGGCATCCTTGACATGTGGTGTAGTACTTAGCTGTTTGATCCCTGAGTGGATCTTTGATTTGGATGTATGTTTTCCTCTCCAAGTGCCAGCAGTAGTACAGTGAAGTATCTCCCAGATCGACTCTGATGGCATCACCTGGTTTGAGTGGAGTTGGTGGGTATTGGGTGATGTACACCTTCTTTTTTGTATTGTAGTTGACCTGAGTCATACTGAGGTTTCTTTTCTTGTGGAATTTTGGTGCTTCATCTGTGGGGAAGTCTACCTCTTCCACTGGTGATGTTAACAGGTTTCTTAGGAGATCTTTTCCCACTTGTTCCAGCTCTCTGAACTGGTCTGGCACATGTTGGTGTTGAACTCCCATCATTGTGTTACGTGTTGGTAATTGGCAGCTGGCTGATAATTGGTATCAGCTGCTGGTGTATTGTTCTCTGTGCTTTTGCGCTTTTTGGGATTAACTCCTTGAGCTCTTCTCCACTGTTTGTTTTTGTGAGTGGGTTTTGCTCTTTGAGATAATCTCTTATTGTTTGTTTTCTCTCAACCATTTTGATTGAGTGAAATTTGAAATTTTTTGCTTTAGGTTTTGGTAGAGCTCAATGGAAAGAAAAAATTTTGTTCTTTTTCTCTCTTCTTACTCATTGTGTTGTTTTCTGCCTTCTGATACCACAAGTTGTGAGAACCTTGTCACGGCACCAGTTGATACGTCTCTTGATACAGTTATATTAGATAGGTTCTGTATGCATTTGACATACCAATATCTGTGTGTGTGATCATCTCAGCAGACTGTATCGATAACTCTAATATGTTGGTGAGGTATCTGTACAGTAGATGTTTATTGTAGTACTTCTGTTGGTAGTTACAGGTTCACAGTGCAATACATCAAAATCATGCCCAACTGGGCTAACGAGTATCTTAAGTAACAAGTATCACAGTGAGGGGTGCACCCTGGCAGAGGGTGCTCAGTGGGTAGGTCACTCAAGCATGACTGATGCCCACTTCGGTCACTTTGCATGCTCGGGATTATGGTTGCTCTGTACTTAGACATGATGGCTTAGACCCAGATTCAGGCTATGACAGTGAGAGAAATCAGTATCTGCAAGCAGTTTAAGGTAGAGTTGATGCCAGCAGTGGGTTGTAACTTATCCTGTTTGGGATGTAATTATCAGAAATATAGGAAACTGAATAAAAATGAAATTTCTTTGTACCTTGATACATGCAGAATAGTTTTAAATCCAATTGGAATTATATAAAAGTAATGTAATCCATTTAGAATTGACTTTTTTGGAATATTTGTCAGCTTTTTATTATTTCTTAACTTAGAATGAAGCAGAGGTGCACAAAAGCATGGCTGTGTGTAAACCTCAGTATACAGCAATATTCTGCACTTAGAATGACCTTTCCTTTTGTAGAACTGGTCAGCACTTAGTTTGAAAATTTTCAACATTCATTCTATTTTAATCCACATAGTTTTCCTAATTTCTGCCTCCATGTGAGTGGAGAAAAGGTCTTAGATCTTTGATTTCAATTAGACAATAATGAGCCAAAAATAAACAAGAAGCCCACGGGATTTATGCAGAGCTGTTATGACTTAATTATATAATTTATTTATTCTTCGTAAGTATTAAATTTATATTTATTTCGATAAATGTTCAACTTCTATGGCTTTTACATATGTCACCAATGTTACACTTGCTTGGTTTGTTGTGTAAAAACTCAACCCCAATCAGAATTGGGTGTCCACCTGATCAGTGAGGAGAGCAAGAGTGGTTTAATCTCAGGGGGTGACAGCAGTTGTTCATGGGTGTTAGTTCATACACTGGACCTATTTGGGAAAAGAGGAGTTGCTGGCTGTATTACTGGGTGAGAGGGTAGACTTCTAAGGAGGTGGCTTTCCACGCAATGAAGAATACAAACACTCAGCTGATGTACAGTCTTTATTGTTGCTCCTAAGACTGGTTAATGTGGAACAGATAACTCAACAATCAAAGTCTGGAGAGGTGACATTAATAGTCCAATAGTT
>JBCAUG010117254.1:0-21344 GCA_038406175.1 Haplosyllis leylae | reverse complement strand
AGAAATTTGGAATAATACCCCAAGTTAAATTTTGCCCTTCCCACTGGTGGACCTAAATTAACTGAAATGACAATAAAACTGGTTTTATTTGCTGCAAACATTTGGGACTATTTCAGCACATTCACACAACTTGCACACAGCTCCACACACATGCACAACTGTTAAAATTCTCAAGATTCCAGGCTCCAAGATGTAAATCTAAATGCAGGAACCTGGACTTGAACAAAATACTATGAATTAACCTAGAAATTACAAGAATCACTGTTTATCCATGTGAACAATTAGACCAACAAAAATACTGAGATCCTCACCTCCCCAGAGACCAGGTTCCACCTGCTGGTGCTAGGATACTACAGATGAAGTCCCTGGAGTACACCACAGAAGGAGACCCCAGGGCATGACTGAAATTAGACCAGAAAGGCAAGGATTTAAGTCGGTTATGATACTACACTTGAATTTCCAAGAACAAGCAAGATACATGAAATACTCCAAGAAATACCCTAAAATCTGCCAAAAATGTGAATTTCGTGTATTTCTCTCTCTGAAAGGCTTGCTCGTATGACCAATATTTCAACTTAGAACATATGATACCACACAATACACGACAAAATACACAGATTTGATCAAGTTAAAATCTAACAAAAATGTCAATTTTTACAAGAAATAGCCTGAACGTTAATGATACTACAATTATTGATTGAAATGAAAGTAAAGAAACACTAAAATATCTGAATTTGACTGATTTTCCCTTGAAATTTGTTAAATCCTAGCAGATGGACATGCTACCTTGACTATTGTTAATTTGAAACTGAACTGAATTGAACTTTAACTGACAATTTGGAAGAGGCCAACAAAAAAGACTGAAATCCCTGAGGTGAGTCAGGTTCCCACAAATTTGCCCAAATTAAAGACAGACTGCAATGTGGCAATCTGGGCCAAAAATAACAAGGTTTAGGGAAAGAAATGACAAGATCCATACATTTAACAGGTAGCACAGGAGTTCTCCCATTGATTTACTATGTAGAAAATCCTGCCAAAGTGCCACAACAAAAGGACCTGGTCATCCCTTGGCCACAACCTTTAATAAGACTGCCCAAAAGGCCACAAGGTGGTGGATCTTTAATGGCCTTGAGAATACCTCTCAGAATACCCTTGTTCACATGGAAAGACAGGAAAGACACGAAAATAAGACTTTTAACCCCAACGGTGTCCCCACCGTTACATGATGATCAGGAGGTTGTGGGTTCCAATACAGGGAGTTTTGCTTTTGAAAAGAAAGTCTAGTTTAGTCTAATCTTAAATTCAAAATAGGGAAAACCCAAATGCTTTATTTGCCTAATGAGGGTAAAATGCTAAAGCGAAAACAACATTTTGTGATGGACGAGCATGAATGTTAGAATGTTGCAAAGACTTATTATGCTCAAACTATAGATCATATTCGCATCACACACAAAGTTCCTTTTTAAAAATGTTGGCAGCTCAGGAGTATATACTTATTACGATGCAGTTAACCTATAAATCAGTTACTAGTACTATGAAGAGCAACATACCTACTTGTTTGTAGTTGTCATTGTCTTGTTAGCAGTGGTGTATTCATTCCTGGATTTTCTGCATGAAAAACAGTCCAGTATGGACATGAGTTTGGATTACGTCCGCTCAATTATACAAATAGATCCAATAATTCACACCAACTTCTTTTCAATTCAAGGGATGGATTTATTTCGAAATGAATTCCTTGTACATCCATGTACATCCACAAAGTGTACTGTGTATAATGTTGCTGGTCTGACTTAGTCTTTGAAGAACTGCAGTGTTTGGAAGAACTGCATGTTTGGGAGAAGCTGCTCAACTGTATGACGTCTCATTTCTTGTGAATATACATGGAATTGTCTCTCTATATTTAGTCCTGTGTGGTTCTTGATGGAATAAGTCCTGCCTCAAAATACTTTAAGAAAATACTGACTTTGTAAGAAAATGGACATAACTCCAGCTCTTTGTTATGTCATTGAGCATTTAGAAGTGCAGCTTCTGTCAAGAACAGTAATATGTGTTTCGTTTTGAAGGGCATTGGTGTTTCTTGTAGACTTCCGGTGATGTTTACCCTGGATTTTAAAGCCATGGTGCCCAGACCTCATTTGTATGCTTTGTCGTCTGTATGCAATGCGTTCCAGAGATTCACTTCTTGAATAAGATTCGGATTAGTTTACTTTGACGTTTCGTAAAATTTGAAATGCATAATGGAGTCCAATTGATGATTATCCTTTAGGATTGGGAATAATTTGCAGAAATGTTGCAGAAACGAAATCTGTAGAAAAGAAATGTTGCCTCATAGATTTAGAAGAGGGAAATTTCAAAAAGGAACAGTCAAGTCAAATTGCAGTTGATTTTATCAATCTTTCGAGTAAAATTGATTTGGGTGGCTCTATTTTGGAACTCCAGAAAAAGGATGAAATTGAATTGACTGGATGAAATGCTTCAATTTTCTCAGCTAATGGTGCTGCATTAAGTTATCTAGAGTGTCTGCTCAGTTCCTGTTGTCCAGACGTGACGTATAACACAGTCACTACCATTATTAAACCTAAAGGCACACTACGTTTTTTTCTGATTTCGACTGCGATTTGTTTTTACTTATAATAGACTTATGATAGGAGTTGGCGATGTTGTCACAGTCGCATAGTGTGAACACTTCCCATTGAGTTCTGTACAACCCATTTGTTGCATTGAGAAGAATTGCAGTTGCAATCAGAAAAAATCGCACAGTGTGAACGAGCCCGAAATAAATAATTGTAGGGTAAATTTAAGAGTAGTTAAGTCTTTGGATTGTGTTTATCTACGCTCATATCAAACACCTTCATATAAAATATTATTGGGACTTAATTTTTGAAAATTTTATTAATTTCTGCAGTAGAGAAGAAATGTTGACCTATCGTTTGCGGCACCATTTTGGAATAGAAGTACGGTGTCACTATTTGTTCACATTGAAGTTCAACTTTTCCATCAATATTTCAAATATCAGGAAGTGAAAGTTTCACCAGGTGGCTCGTTGGTGCGAAGGGGTGCGAAGGGTGCGAAGGGGTGCAAAGGGTGCGAGGGGTGCGAAGGGTGCAAAAGGTGCAAAAGGTGCAAAGGCAATTATAGACTAGGTTTTTGGGTCCCCACCACACTAGGTCATAAAATGTTCGATTAGGTTTTTGGGTTGGTGCAAAGGGTGAAAGGGGTGAGAAGGTTGGTGCAAAAGGTGCGAGGGGTGCGAAGGGTGCGAAGGGGTGCGAAGGGTGCGAAGGGGTGCAAAGGGTGTGAAGGCAATTATAAACTAGGTTTTTGGGTCCCCACCACACTAGGTCATAAAAAGTTCGATTACAACATATAGTGGTTAGGTGTCCCCACCACCTGCAGGTACAAGCCCCATCTCATATACAGTCACTGAGCCACAAAAGGCCTTCATAGGTCCGCACCACGGGCCCAAAATTTTACGGCAAAAACAGCCAATCAACCACTAAGGTGACTCTAACGAGCCACCAATTAATACAGAATACAGATCAAGATCAAAAGCGTGATACTTCTTGTGTCACAATTAATATTTATTGAGTGTTTATTGATGACAGATACAACGAGAAGAACAAATAATAATTAGACTTGCGAAATTCAGAGAGATTGCTCGCATCGTTGATGGTCATTATAAAAGAAGCTGAATATGTCTTCGTTACTACCCTCGAAACTTTCTAAGAAGATTGAAGTCGTTGGAAGGAACACAGTGGCGGATACAGGATTTTCCAGAGGGAGGTGCCAAGTCCCAAGGTCCGGGCACCAACCTATTATTTGGCCAATTTTTTCCCCAAAAACTGCATGAAAATGAAAGCAATTGACCCCGGGGGGGGGATGGGGCGTCCCTGGCGATCCCTTAGATCCGCCAACGGAAAACGAAATAGTGTAGCGTATTTAGAAAGTTTAAGCCTATTGAATTGAATTCGATTAATGTAGTTTACTTCCACATATAATTAACACTTCTAAAGATATTCAGCTGTTCTTTTCATTCAGATCTTATTGCCTTCATTCGTTACTTCCTTTTCCAGATATATATTTAGGTGAGCTAGTTAATCTTTGTCACAGATAAAAATTTACCTGGATCATAGGGAGCAGTTTTCAGTTTCCAATTGATTGCAACTATTTCCTAATGGATTTGCATGTAAAAAGTGTCCAAAAAATTGGTCTGATTAACAACTCCTTGTTTCAGAAACGCTATGATATTCTTATCGTGATGGCAATGAATTTTGAACGTTTGAGATTAGTGACGCATTTTACAGTAAATTGTTTCCTTTAATTCAGTAACAAATTTGGGTAAGTGTAAGATCCACATCAAAGTTGAGCTGTAACATGAAACCTGCGAGGTAATAAATTTGAAAAAAAGACGAGACAAGGTACTGAAAAGATTGTAGTGAAATATAACACAAAATCTGAAGGCCCTCAGTTACACTAAAAATACAGTCGCATGATACAGGTCAGGGAGACGAAGATCATCATTGCAGCAGTAGAAATGCGGTGAGTCGAGCCACTACTGGGCTTTACACTCAGGCACTCCCCTGATATGTTGCAGTCCACAGATTGTCCAGCTGAAAAAAAGAAATGATTCAACTTATTTGAGTTTTCCCTGAATTCACTCAATTCAGTGACTCATGACAAAGTCCAAAAGTGGTTTGGTTACCAGGATTCCCCCATGACTGTTATTAGTCATATTCTTAGACGAAGAAGCAAAAATAGAATTTCCATTACTACCTCTGGATAGGTAACTATTCAGTGTGGTGAATGGCTATAGATACCTGGTAGAATGGTTATAGATTCGCTAAATTCAGTGAAATTCATTTAGGGAAAACCTCATTTATACCATTTTTAAAGAAAGTCTCATTTCCTGAAGGTAGTATTATAGATCTATGTGAGTGATGTGTCTTTAAAATACTCAATTTGTTAGTTTTATTTCTTCAAGCACTCGTTTCTGTTCGCTATGTTCTCAGGACAAAACGGAAGAAAATCTCAATGTAATGTGTGAAAAATTTGCCACATACGATTGCATGATGCTGCTCCTTTCGCGGGCAGGCAGGACTTTACAAGGGGCGTAGCCGGTTGTTTACAGTAGCAAATGTAGTTTGATCCCACTGAAACAAAACAAAATTTAATTTTTTTAAAACTGGCTGCAAAATTCCAATTTTGGCAAAAGTTTGTAGTATGCTACTGTTTTTTAAAGTTAAGTTCTGGACTTTTTTGCAATGTAAATATCCATTTGGAAGAGGCAGAAACGGCATCATATGAAAGGCAGGATACAGTAAAATGTTACACCAATACAGGAAAGTTAGACATTGATGGGCAGACAAAGGTGTTTTATACTACAAGTATTACCAATAATTGGTTGATAATACAGGGAATGTATCATAACTAGATCTATTTAAATCTCTTGATGTGAATACTTTGAAATCTGCAGATACCACAGATAGTTTACAGGGAGTTATAATTCTAACATTTTGAGCCTAATGACACCAGAAGTAGTTAACTACAAACTACATTTGGAGCACATAATAAATCCACACAACCAGTGGTCATATTCTCAGCTTTTAAAAATGGTTATGCAGATCTCAATTGATACGCCAGTGGTCGTAACTGAATTTTCAGAGTGTTTCAGGTCAGAGGATCGTCTTGCAATCACTGTCCAATTTGTCTTTTTAGACTTCAGACATTGCACTAAGTCCCATCTTTCACAATTATTGACATTGATTTAATGAAGAAAACCTCATTCTGATCAAGTAAGATTAACAGTTTCTTTGGAGTTACACTTGTTCAAAAAAGTGAGCTGGACCAGTATTCATTTTTTCTAGAAGACAAGATTTCAGAAAACGTTTACAGAAATTGCTCTTCAATATTTCTGCCTCTTCAGATTTATATTGTTTGTCTGTCATCTTATCAACATACACCATTTGCTAACCAAATTTGGTCCTGTCCATGAATACACAATGCCAGATAGACATTTGCCATCTCAGATTGAACGTACTCCTGGATCGTAATGGTGTCAGTATTTTCACAGGTAATTACTTACTGCTAGAGCAAGAAGCCAAGTTGCCTTGCGATGCGCTGGAGCTTGCGACTACTGTTCCCTTGAAGCATCCGAGAGTATAGGGGAATGTCGGCCTCAAGAAGTAAGCGTAGTACGTGTTGCCACCATAGCTGTATGACTGTTTTGAAAGACAGGAAATTATCATTTATATATTTATTGTATGGAACTCAATGTTTTGAATTCAGTTATAGTCTCTCATCTGTAAGAAAGAACGAAAAGCTAAGGTCACTTTCAATTATGATAACGTAAAAAAAAGAAACATTTCCGCGTCGCCCATTTTTACCGAAGATTTAGACATTTTTACACGAACTTATTTGGTGGTTTATCAAAGGTGAAATGAAAAGATGGCGGAAAGAGAATTTGAGTAGAAATATTGTGCTTTCTTGTAAAATGCTATTCGGGTGTTCTGTCAGTAGCGGATCAAGGATTTGGTTAAGGGGGGCCAGGAATTTTTTCCAAGATTTTGCCGACGCAGTGAAGTGAGCCAATATTGGCTGGGGTCCAGGGCCCACCTTAGGGCCCTGGAAGCTATTACATTTTTAATTGTCAAATATGCATTCTCCCCCTTTTTCTGGTGCTTTTTCTTCAAATGTTGTGATGTACATTTATATGCATATATTACAAAATATCTATTTCAATATGAAAGATTCTGACCATTTTGACAAATGCAATATTTCTTTTCTTACGAGAAAATCAAGGATCTTTATTTGTTCTTTAGGTTTAGTTTGCAGATACATTAGTGAACTGGGGGTCTGGGGCCTGCTCAACTTTCCTGGCATTTTTCTTCAAAAATTTGAACTTACATTAGGCACATTACAAAATATCTATTTTGATACAAACAATTCTAGAAATTTTGACAAAAATGTTCTTTTGGTTTAGTTTGCAGACACATTACTCTGTAAACCAGGGGTCTGAGGTCCACTTGGGGCACCAGAAGCTGTTGCATTTTTAACTTCAAAATATGTGTCTTTCTACTATCCTTAGTACTTGTTGTTGAAATTTCAAAACAATTTTATATGAAAATATTTATTAATTCTTAGACATTTTTTGTGTAATAATGTATGCAAAATACTTCAATCTTTACAGACAAGATAGGTCATGGCTTGAGTCAATATAATATAGAAGTATGCACATAAAAAGACAAAATATGAAATGAAATGATGAGCAGAATGGAACCAGAAAAACTGTGGAAGAAAGATAATATTTATGCTGCATGAAGCAAGGCTGGAATTTTTTTTTGGAAAATAAAAAATTAGAGCCCTAAAAGTCATTGTTTAGCACTTTAATTGTACACTGGGGCCTCCAAATCTGGGGCGTACCCCCGCCCCCCGATCCGCTGGTGTCTGTTCAGATTTTTTTCACTCAAACGTCCGAAATATGGATGTGGTGAAGCACACGCAGGTACTATCTTAAGTTAACCAACCTTTCCTCCGCATTCATCTACGCCGGTTTCTGCAACAACTTTGCCGGCATTAACGGTTACAAAGATAGGGAACCCGTCAAGGGCAACCCCCACTAAGTACGTGGTGCCAGTAGAAGGTGTGTACTCTGTGACCTTGTTCCAACTGAAGCAGACGTCAGATCCTGCTGTACTTGGACATGTGCTGCCAGGAACGATGTGATAGTGGTAACTAAAATTTTGGAAGTAAACATTACACACCACTATGTGAAAAAATGACGTTGTGTCCTTGATCCAATTGGTGGCAGTGCAATGACGTCATGACAGCATTCTGTGTAAGCAAATTACAACCAATGAATGCAGCTTAAAGCAGGCCCACTTATCATAAAACTGCCAAAGGGAGAAGATGTTAAGGGTCTGTCGACTCAACCAATAAGGTGACTCTAACGAGCCACCAAAAATGCACATGGTGAGCGAAGAAAACCAAAATTGCAGTAACTAAAATTTTGTAAGTAAATATTCAACGTAAATTTACACTCATTGTGTAGAGAAATTTACAGGGTAAGAGAAGAAATTTAATCGAACTTCAGTCATCCCCTTTAGAACCTTTTATTCTGATTCATCCCATTTTCTTTCCCTACTTAATGACTGAAAGCAGGTTGGTCTCCCAGTCATGTAACTCTTGTGGAGAGATCTGGCAAGGAATTTTACAGGTCGAGCATAGTCAATTCAAACATTGCCATTTAAGGAATGCTAAAAATACATACTTAGTCTGATCACACTTACAATCGAAGAAACAATCGAAGTAATTCTAAATGTATGTACTTACATTCCATTATTCTGTGAGTGAGCTCCGCATCCATCGAATGTCGAACCTTCCGCTGTGTAGGCGTCTTCGTCGTCGGCACTCGCAGCATTGAAAATTGCGACCCCATTAACAGCATACCCTGTAAATTATTAACACTTTAACTGTTCGGGGAACTGTTTGTCTAAATGAAATTGATAAACCAGTAATAGCAGGATATTGTGTGTGAAGCATCTTTGCAATGCGTTTGGCCAGGTTATGAATAAATCTTTGATAGATGGTACCTTAAGACAATATTATCATTCGACTTCAACATCCAAAGAACTATCGCTTAGATCGTATTATTACAAGCAGTAACTGCTTTCAAACAATGTAATGAGTGGTGTTAATACAATCGAGATTTTCCCAAATAACACAAATCTGACATTTCTGGCATTTTTGTACAAAACTGACAACAGGGTTTTAAAATTTCAGCAAAAAATAAAGTTACCTTCAGTAGGAATCGAACTCAAAACACCAACCATCTATCGATTAGACTTCTAATTCCTTACCCAATCAGCCAAAATTTTAAAGCTCTGTTGTCAGTTTTGTACAAAAATGCCAGAAATGTCAGATTTGTGTTATTTAGGAAAAACTCGAATGGTTTGAGTTTATTTGTCTATTTTAAAACATTCCTCCATTGTCATAGAAACTATTGCAATTAAATTCTATTCAAGATTTGAGTGCATTTGCAGCAAAGACTTTTTTGGACATTATACCTCATTAGAAAGTGAACCTTTGGACAATGAAGACATTGCATGGAAGACTAGTTTTGAAAAGTCGAAAATTAGAGAAGCAATAACTTAAATGCCTTAAAATTATATGTGGACATTAACACACTACTAGGAAATATCTACAGAAAGTTTGGTCTAATTTGGATTATAATTTTTATGGAGTTATTCATGTTCAAAGTTGGTAAAAATGACACAAATTTATTTCAATTTTTGACCTTTAAATTTTAGGTACTGCAGGTTGAATGTTGATTGTCTATCGAATAAAATTCAATAAGACTAGGTGGTCCTTCTCATCAAATAGTGACCAAAATTGTACACATAAGTCTGCAAGAGGGTGGAGGGGATCTAGGGGTTGTAAGGAGTCCAGATGGCGGTAGGATCAATGGGTAAGGGCCTAGTAGTTGTTTGATGTGAAAGTAACCCTCCCTTCAAAATATAATGATACAGAATTAAAGATGAAAATATAAATTTTGTGAAACCTGCAACTATTTTGATGTGTCTATTAAATTAATTTTAAAATTTCAAACAAAAATGAAAATTCTGCAAATGTAGAACTCTTGTGGAGGTTACTTTCTCCAGTCTGATTATGATGTCATGCCATCATACTACATTCGATAGACCTTGGCTGCTATGTTAAGCGTATTATTAAACAACAAGAACGTTGATAGAAATTATGCTTACCAATCGGCCCCATTGGCATACAATAGGATGTTGTTGATACAGTTTTAGTCGAGGCAATTGTTAGTGTATTAGTTTGACTTGTGGCTTTGTTCGGTGTTCCATTCTAAATGAGAGATGAAACATACAAACAATTAGAAATGTGAAAAAATTCTCCGATAATTTGTTTCATTGATGTCATTTTTACAACTTTTATCAATAATTGAATATGCCACGTTATTATTTTCCTTTCCAAATTGAATTACAATGTTGATAATTCATGACAAACTCGGCTAAGCGTGGTATAAAACACAAGTAATCTTTCAAATTCAGACCTGCATGATCAAATTAAAGGAGGTCAAATCGAGTTTTTCCTAAATGATACAAATCTGACATTTCTGGCATTTTTGTACAAAAATTTGACATCGAGGGTTTCAAAATCAACAAAAAAATAAAGTTGCCTCCAGTGGGATTCGAACTCACAGCACCAACCATCTATGGATTAGAATTCTAATGCCTTACCCACTCAGCCACAGAGACTTGTGTTGAACAGATATATTGAATCTTGAAAGGATTCAAAGTCCCAAAAGTGAAGTGTAGCATGACACAAAGTTAGAACATTGTGTTCAACACAAGTCTGTGGCTGAGTGGGTAAGGCATTGGAAATGTAATCCATAGGTGGTTGGTGTTGTGAGTTCAAATCCCACTGGAGGCAACTTTAATTTTTGCTGATTTTGAAACCCTCAATGTCAATTTTGTACAAAAATGCCAGAAATGTCAGATTTGTATTATTTAGGAAAAACTCGATTATTTGATCGGACTTTTAATAAAGGTTAAAATTGACTGAAATATTCGAGAATTCCACTTACAAAAAATTAGCGATGATTGCTAGTAATGATAAATTAATGAGCAGCGTTCTGATGTGGACTAAATAATTTTAGTGAAGAGTGAAAATCAAATATATTGCAAATGGATATTCACCCTGGCCTTCTGTATTTTGTGTTCCACTTTCAAAGACATAAATGACAAAAATCGCTTTTTATTTAGTCATCTGCTCTTTATTTACAACAAAGGGATATAATATCTTATATTAAAATCATACATTATGTGGAGTCACTATACCAAATCTACGACACACCTGATCTTGGTAAAATAATAGGTTGGCGCCCCCACCTTTGGGATTGGCGTCCCCCGTCTGGGAAATCCTACTGGTTATGTTATGCCTCTGTTAGTGATCAGTCCCAAATCGTCAGCCAATCAGACATTACCATTAATCTTGATGAAGTAGGTTCCGTTCTTCCTCGGTCAGTGGTCGGTCCCAGATCGTCAGCCAATCAACTGTCAGTTTCCCATAAAATGTGCTGGTGCTTGTGTCCACGTAGCGACGGCCAATCATAATGTGTCCACTTCTTGTGGTTGTAGGATTACTCGATGTAGGTGTGTTCTTCTGCACCATCACTGTATTGTTAATGTAGACTTGCACACCAACATCAGTCGTGTACACCATCTGAAATGACATCACAACTTAATTTTTTGCAGAAGAAATCTATTTCCAAAGCAAAATTTGAATTAAAATTTTAGCTGCAATCAATGCAAATTTATTCGGAGTTGTTTGTAGAACATAATGTTATAAGATATTTGTGGAAGTTACAGCAACAGTCACCAGCCAATTAATGAGCGATCATACCACAAAGATGGCCAAAGCTTCCATTGAAATCAATGATAATCTATGCAAAGGTAATCTATATTTTTTCTCAAAATGGCCATGGTGAAACTTTTTTGAAACTTTCCACACTAGATGTCAAAATGTCAGCGCTGCAGATAAAAAATGACGTTGCGTCGTTGGACTTGTACAAAATGATGTCATGACAACTTTCTCATGTAAACAAATTCCCACCAATGACTGTATCCTAAACTAGGCCTACTTATCATAAAACTGCCAAAGCATGCTATGTGCTCGTTCCCAGACAACTATGCGCCCCCCTTTATAATCAATAAGCTGACTCTAATGAGCCAGCAATTATTTCAATGAAATAATCAATAATCTTCCAATTATCATTTGCATCTTCATCACCACGAAAGTGTTAGTCTTCCTGAAAGTTTCATAGACATTAGAATACAATAGTTCATGTTCAATGAAACAAAATTCGGTTCATGAACGCATGGTAATGACGTCAATGTTGTAAAGAACTACATTAATTTAGTCAAGCGCAAGTTACGTACCATCAGACGTATCCATCCTGTGGGATAGGTGAGGCCCACATCATTGTCAGCCGAGAAACAAGTTCCATGTACAACCAGTGAGAATCTGTAAGATGTATATTCAACATGTTAATAAAAAGAAACACTGCATGGCAACGGTTTCCAAGCTCTCGAATGACGTCATGACCCTAGATTACGACGTGACATCATGACGCTAAATTTGTGTACAGAAAATAGCACTATTTCATCAGGATCACTTAATCTCTCGAATTTTCATTCGAGAGCTAATTAGCCAAATTCGGAGTTGTAATGAAAGTTCATAGTGTAGCGTCATGACGTCATTTTATTCATTTGAGAGCTTGAAAACCGTTGCTATGCAGGGTTACTTTACTTAGAAAATTTGACATGCGCTCAGTTGCCTTTCACTCAAACTTTTTTCTCTAATGAGACTGACGCATACTAAAATATCAGTTTTGAGCCAGTCACATTCAGAACAAAATAACCCTTACCCGATTTGAGTTGCAAACGTGTATACAATAGGTCCATATTGTCCACCGGTGCCTTCAACAGCAGAACTGATGCAACTTCCAAGAGTAGCAGGTTCAGAGATGTCAACGTACGCAAATTAAGGTAAAGCCTGTTAATTTTAAATGAGCAGATATGTACACACAAATGCCCCATGAAGTAGTTTCCAAGAGCAACAGACTCAGAAATCTTAACGAATGCAAGCAAAGTGTACAGTTCACAAATTCATGTTTTTCTAGTGCTTTTATCAGGTATCATAAAAACTCTCGTGGAGCAAGGACCTATGACTGAAGAGTTTTTGTACCAAAGACAGCCATCTCAGAGCAAGTTAATTATTTCCTTCTCTAAAGAACTGTAGTGAATATGCGTGATATATAATAAATACTTTAACAACCTCACGTGTTTCAAGATCCTATGTTCAAAATACCTTTTTCACATTTGTTCACATCCACAAAACAGGTGTCGCTCGTCCAGTTCCCGAGATCCACGTACTGCGATCCTCCATCCGTCTTGAAACCAAAACCGTTCTGAAATGAACAGACCAGAAGTAAGGTTGTCTGCAAAATTGAAAGTGCCCCACTCCGGCCAAATCCAATTCAATAAATTTCTCTCCTCACCCCAGTAGCGACATGTATTGCTCCATTGTGCACTACATAAGGAGTCTGATCATCCAGATTGAGATTCAGCTGTGGATGCAGCCCGAGCCATCCAACTACTTCATTCCCTGGGTCTCCAGCTGGTGAAAAAATTAGTCTATCATCTTATATTTACACATAAGGTCACGCAGGATTTGATGAACAGATTTCAACTTTTTCATGACTGCACAATTTGTTCGATGTTTCCAATTAATTGGTGACACTTATCCTGCTGTATTTCATACCTGTTTCGCATATTGACCCAAAGTGATCTATATCAGTACAGTTACATCGATAGGTCTCCTCAACAACCTCACAAACTCCTCCGTGATGACATGGATTGTTTGGTAAACATTTGTTTTGCACTGTGTAAAAAGTATTGTATTTTTTAGAGTTTTTCAATACTTTATTTTGATTTCTTTTGTGTAATTTTAGTTACTGAAAACTTGTCCGTTTTCATATTTATCTGATACATTATATTAAATAAAAGAGATTCTCATGGATGACCTATTACAAATGTCACACCAATTCAAAGTAAAACAAAATAACCGACAAATTTTAAAGAAAAAAACTCGTTTTCATTCTTTCATTGTCAGACGCATCGTTCACATCATAAGAATTTACACAAAGATCTCCTTTTTGTCGAAAACAAATGTAATGGCAGTTTATTTTATTGAATTGCACGTCAAATCTTAACATACAAACACGCATTGCTGAATTTTGTACCTGTTTCACACAAAGGTCCCTGGTGATTTGTATCCACACAGTTACATTGGTAGATTCCTTCAACAGCCTCACAAACTCCTCCATGTTGACACGGTCTCGCCGATGAACATTTGTGGAATGCTGCGGGGAAAAAAAATTGACAGCAATTTTCTCACGTCAGGAAATTGGCTTCAGTAATCAAAATGTTGTGAATGTTAAGTATTGGATAAATAACCGGGAGGAATCTTTTCAACAAAAATAATAAGGCTCACGCACATAGGGCGAGAGCTTATTTATTTTGTTGAAAAGATGACCTCTATGTTATTTATCTAATTTGAAAAATTTAAGGGTCACTATTACTTACAAATAATTAGCTCATACCATGAATAGAAGCTTCCCTTAAAATTTTTAACAGTACATGAGGCTTAGAGTAGAAAATTGAGAATTGCGATCTGTGAATTGAATTCTTTAAAACTAACCATTCCTAAGAATGTTTATCTTTCCATTTGATGTGAGAGAAGTCTGGTTGTACTTGTTTCTTTCATTCTCTGGTATATCGATTGTTTCGAAAAGAATCTTACAATTACCGTCATCAAACTGGATTCCTCGACAGGTGGAAAACAGACACCTGTAACAACATTGGAATTAAAAGGATTATGTGTTGGAGGCAAAACGTTTACAAATAAGGGGAGTTTTGAACTTCCACTTCCTTCATTAATTTGGCTGCAATTGTCAGGTTTTTTGTTTGCATTATTTCGTATGGATGTCATGAAAGTGCGTGGAAGTTTAAATGATAACGACAATTCTGTACAACGAATTATTGAGTTCTCCTATTTTTGAATGCCACATACCTGGCTGAGCATTGCACTTTTGAAACGTCTATGAATTCTAACGACAAACCATCAAAACTCACTGAGCTTCGGAAAAGGCCAAATCTTCCTTCGGCACTTGAGGGGAACATACCGAGATGATTTAGGAAAAACAGAAAGTAAAAACAACTGAAGATTTCCATCTCCAACCCTGGAATGTATCAGCCGTGAACCAAAATGAAACTATCAGAAACAGAACGTTGACTGACCCTATATTCAATTGCTTTTTAGCTGGTTGTTTTTGTTTCAAATAAAAAGGAGCTTCCACTGTGAAAACGAAAGAGTCCAGCTTTTCAATGGAGATTCTTTTACCCTTATGGAAGTTCTTGCACTTCAGAGAAAGTTGTTCAAAAACCCCATACTGAAACTATTCCTACCAATAAGTGTTTTGGTTTTCACTTATACTGCACACTCCATTGTTTTCTTTCTCATTGATGATCAAAATAAGGGAAGTGATGTTCAGTAGCTTTTCAACTAACTTCCTTTTGTATTTCTGTATCATTATTCACTTTACTACACAAACTGAATTACAGTACTTCCCAATTGAATTGGTCCAGTTCAAAGAGAAATCAACTCAACAATAAATGTCTTTTTTCTGAGCTACCATTGTCTGCATTGACCATCAAAAGAAACAGATATAAAAGATTTTTGGTATTTTTTCCTGTGTGTGATATCAAAACAAAACCAAGTCTTCCGCACAAATATTTTCAACAGTAAATTCATGTGTTTACCTATGTGTACTCGCAAAACAAGTCTTAATTCATTCGCCATCTCTTCAATAGTTTTTGTCTCTTTATTTGTGAAATTACAACAAAAGCCAGATTACCAAAGATTATCTTTGAAGCTAAAACACAAACAGGTAAAATTGTCAAATAGTTAAATTATGTCTATTACCCAGGAACAAAAATTGCACACTGTGCAAACGCAACAATTTTTTTTTTCACTCCTTAAATGGTCTAATTGAATTCAACATCCATGGCAATCATGCGGCGATCAATAGCTATAGGGGTTTTCGTTTTCAACCTTATTCTCACAGATTTGCCCACTTTGTGTAAAATAATTAACGTTACTTAAAAGTTAAGGTAAACGTTGGTATTTTAAATTTATGTTTTGCTGACCATATCTAAATAACTCTGTATGAAATTAATATATTTTTACAGCTACCAACTAAAGACATTAACTTAAACTTTTAACGCAATGTTGCCAGAATAAGGTTGAGGGTGAAAACCCCGAATAGGTTGTCATATTGGTCAAATCAATCAAAACGGTTGAACAGAACTTGGTGAGGAATGAACCTTGGCATCCAGGATTTCCAGTCTGATGCTCTCCTAAATTAGCCACAAAACCTTCTGTGTTCTCTAAGAGTTTCCACTAGCTTTTGTTCACCTCTGTCTGTTTAAATAACCGTAACAAAGCCATCTTTTCCGTTCATGGTGTTTTAAGTACATTTTTATTCTTTCTACTCTCACTCTCTTCCTGTATATTTAACCGTATTTTCAGTTTCTGTTCCTCTTGTCAAGTAAAACAATTGGAGTACCCACAAAAGTTATAATTGAAATCTTAGATGTGAATCAGTACATATAAATTTTGAGGATTTTGTGGAGATCATAAAAAACATTTGGCTTTTTATGACGGTTGTCTTCAGAAAAATAGATTTTGAAGAATAAACTAATAAAGAATACATCATATCCAGTTGACGTGGGGATGTCCCTGATTTGTAATGGTATACACAAGGTTAAGACCCATTTGGAATCACGTGTCAGATCCGCGAACCCTTAAGTCCAAGACCGGGTTACTTTAGTGTTAATTATATCAATTCAGTGGACATGTATTCATGTAAAAATCTGTTAATTTATCATAGTTTAGTTTTCATTGTTATATATTCAAGATATGTAGATGTTCCTCAGTTCGCAGAAACATTGGATATATTAAGATAAATTGTACAAGGACGAAGCTCCCGGAAATTTTGTCAAATTACACGTCTTCCCAGAAAATGTGGATCATAGGCATTATCAATTTTGATGTCTCCCCAGGGAAAATGGGGGGCTGTAATTCTATGGGGGGGGGGGGGGTAAGGTGGTGCAGGATATGTTTTTTTAGCTTACCTTGATTAATTCAGTCGCAGTTGACTGTACTATGGAATCATTAATTCTGGGGGAGATAGTGCTTGTTACTCAAGAAATATTTCTTTACAATTGCCAGTTGTAGAAAGAACCTACATCTAAATTTTTCTCAACAAACTGCATCATCACTGTGATGTTGATTAGTTTTGTTATACTTTTGAAAACACACTCTAATCGAGTTTTTTCGTAATTAAACTCTGTAGAATCTACAGCATTTGTAAATAGTTTAAATAAAAATTGATATTTGAACCCACTATCTCTTGTCTAAGGATTAGAAATATTAGCACGCTGCTAAGGTAACAAAGAAAGTCTTTAAACTGACCCCAATTCATGCTTCAATTGAGATTTCCCTGAGTGGAGATGCATTCTGTATATTCTACAGAATCACGAGAAAACAAAAAATATCCAGCAGCAAAATGTTACCCCCATTCTTAGACTTAGAGAATTTTATGGAATCTATGTAACATGACTATATTGAGATCAACAAGGATCCCACTATCTGAGACTTCCAGCAAATGGAGAAATAGTTCAGACAGTAGCATGTATTGCCAGAAAGTCAGAGACCCTGGGTTCAACTCCAGCTGCTGGTAACATTTTGCTACTGAATGTTTTTTTTTTTGTTTTCTCGTCATTTTGTAGAATGATTCACTCAAATGATTTCAGATTCTATGGATTCTACAGAAATCCAATTCGATGTGAACAATTTCAAATCACTAGAATTCTTATTTGAATTACTCTTGGATTTAGACCTCAAAACCGTTCACCACTCAAGCTTATTGAAGCGCATGAAGATCGTTTTGGTGCTGATTAAAGGCCTGTTCACACCTAACGTCAACGTTACCGTCAACGTAAAAAATGCTACGTTGACGGGCAATGGCTATGCAACCCATTCTGCCCGTCACAGTGCCCGTCAAAAAGATCAAAGGTGCCGCCCGTCAACGTTACGTTGTGATGCTCGGTGTGAACAGGCCTTAATTAAACCATTGCAACATCGACGGATTTTAGTCCACCACATAATACATGATTTCTCTCTTGAACAAGGAAATTGAATATTGACATTGTGTGTTCTTGGTAATGACACAAAATGACACAAAAATTCTCCTTCACTTAGGTATCTGCTTTTTACAAAATGTCAGGTAATATTTTATTACCGCCCGCGTACGTAGTATGACGGGAGGTTATGTTTTCACAGGTGTCTGTCTGGAGGGGGTACTCAGTCCCACAGCTGGAGGGGAGTACTCAGTCTCTCAGCTAGGGGGGTACTCATTTTCACAGCCAGGGAGTACTCAGTTCCACAACTTGGGAGGGGGGTACTCAGTCCCACAGCCGGGGGTACTTAGTCCCTCAGCTGGGGGGCTACTCAGTCCTACAGATGGGGGTACACAGTCCCACAGCCGGGCGGGTACTCAGTTCCACAGCTGGGGGGTACTCAGTACCTCAGGGGGTACTAAGTCCCTCACCTGGGGGAGGGAGTACCCAAGCCAAGATACCCCCTCCCCCCAGCTGAGAACTGAGTACCATCCCGCCCCCATACAAGTCGGCTACGCAGCGGGTGGAATGCCTCTTGCTCACGCAGGAGGACTTTCTTGTTGCAACTAATTTCTTTCATGCTGTTAAGTCTCTGGTTTGTGAAAATCCCAAAGAGGACCGGATGGGGCAATTAAACATGAATGAGGTTCCGTTCTTCCTCGGTGAGTGGTCGGTCCCAGATCGTCAGCCAATCAACTGTCAGTTTACCGTAGAAGCTTGAGCCTGAGTCGGTGTTTTCGTAGAAACGGCCAATCACAATGTGTCCGCTTCTCAGGGTGGTAAGAGGTCTAGATAGAGATTGGTATTTCTGAGCCATCACCGTATTGTTAATGTAGACTTGCACACCAACACCAGTCGTGTACACCATCTGAAACACATTGAATTTCTTATTAGCTTTTTCTTAAATTATGCTCACTGAGTTGTGGAAAATTCTCAGTAACAATAAACAATAAAAACCTCGCAATAGCATTACCAAGCATACTGACAATAGCCCACCGGCCCTATTTCCCTCATTCCCTTAATGGCCATCCCAGACTGATACATGTAATTCTAAACCAGCCTCAGCTGGTATGGGAGGGGGATGGTAGAGCCTCCTTCCTGACTAGTCCTTCCTATCTGGTCCTTCTGAAGACCTCCTCCCCGACTGCCTGGTCATTTCAGGAGGAGGGCAGGGCGGGACATGTGCCCTGGGAAGTGGGATTCAGCCCCACCCCCACCCCCAGACAAATACCTGCGAACACATTACCTTTCCTCGATCTGGAGGGTGAAGTATCATTGAACCATATAACCACTTGTGTAACAGTCCAAGGTCTTGGCACACCATCACCAGATCAAGGTTACAGACGTGATCTTTGAATTGACCCCAATTTTGGCTCCAATTATTTTCCCAGATTTGCTCGATTGAATAGAAGCTGTGTTTGATTTAGGAAAAGTTTCGTTATTGAATTTGTCAGAAAGTCAGTGAGCACTTCGGGGCTCTGAGTTTAATGGCAAGTTACAATATTATCTTCATGGCAGAGATCCCCTTGCCATACCATGATTTTCACATTTAGGTGCAGATATATCTTGGTGTACACTGAGTGTACACCCTCAGTCGAGTTTTTCAGGATTAGGGTCCGTTGATACCAAGCGTCAGCGTCAATGCTGCAATGATGCTAGCAATACAGCTATGTCGCAAGCGTCCTCACAACATTGACTCCGTGTTGACGATGACGCTTAGTGTAAACGGGGCTTAAGACCACATTGACCCTTTGAACCCGAAGTCACATCAGACAAAACTCAAATCAATCAAATCAAACAAACAAACGCCTCCAAATGGGGATAAAACCCAGAACCTCTAGCGATCTACTTTAACACTTTTCTAAAGTCATGCTCTATTGATTCTAGAAATGATCTAAGTGAAGTGGTGCATAAAACAAAATTCTATCCAATGCATGTCTAGCTAGTACAATTAGATACACATCAAGGTAGATAAAAAGAGGTCCCCACTGGAGGTAATTTCTTCTTTGCCGAATTTATTTTGAATTTTAGTTTGTCTGATGTGAATTCGGGCTTTAAATGTAAATCAGATCTTATCGTGAAAAAACTTGAGTCTGTACATTGTCCACTGAATCAGAACTACAGGTTATATTCAAGTTAACATGGGGACCAAGTGCCTGACAATTTATTCAGACCTCATGACCATTAATAGAAAAGCTCTAGAAAAAAAGGAACTTGAGTTTTCAATCTATTTCAGCTTCGATACAAATGTATTAGTTAATATTTGGTAATCAATAGATTTAGCCATATCATTGCATCCAATTTCAATGTAGTTTATTGTTGGATATTTGACCAATGATTGAATGAATATTCGTCCTGAAGGAATTGATACTGAGCAGTTTTGCATAGTGGTATATTGGTCAGTAACCAAGTCTTTCAAGTGGAATATTCAATCATTGGAACTGAAAGAATTGTTTACTGACCAGTAGTCTACTGTTACTGGTCAATAGGCAATCCTTTCAGGTGCTTTCTAGTGTTGTGTTGTTGAGAGGGAAATGTATACGCGTATGTACCAATTTTAGTAGGGGAAGGGAAAGGAAAACCCAGGTGAGAGTAGTGATTGAGAGCTCAGAGCGACTGTGAAATTCCTTCACTTCCTATTATTTTTCCACTCGTACGTTACATACCATAAGACGTATCCATCCTGTGGGATAGGTCAGGTTCACATCATTACTATCCGTGAAAACAGCTCCATGTGCGCCCAATTTGAATCTGTCAAAAGAAAGTACATTACGTTTTTTTGCAACATTTGACAACAGAATAGATCTATTGTCGTCAAATTTATCAAGTCTGCACTTGTGCCGTGTGATCAGTTAAGATTGCTGTGATTTTTCTCAACACTGTTACTATGTAATTGCTGGCTCGTTAAGAGTCAGTTTGGTGATTGAATGAGGGGCCCAAGGAATTTTGGGAATATACCTACCTTTGCACTTTTTATGATAAGTAGGCCTACTTGAGGTTACTTTTGTGTGAATTTGTTTACACAAAATGCTGCTATGACGTCATTTGCATGCCAGCAATGCGAAGACTCAAAAGATTACCAAGTTTCTGATTTTTGGTGGCTCGTTAGAGTCACCTTAGTGGTTGATTGACGGTTTTTGCCCCAAAATTTTGGGCCCATGGTGGGACCTACGAAAGGTTTTTGCTGCTCAGTGGGTATACATGGGGTAAGGATTCTACTTGGAGATGGTGAGGACACCTCAACATAACATTATGGAATTGAACTTTTTGTTGCTGCAGGTGGTGGGTACCCTAAAACCTAGTATGCAATATGCTTCACTCCTCTTTGCCCCCTTTACTCCCCTTTGCCCGCCCCCCCCCCTTTGCCCACTTCACTCCCTTCACCCCTTTGCTCCCCACCACCTCCAACCACAAAAAGTTCAATTACAACATATAATGGTGGTGCGGAGCGAAGGAAGTGAACGAGCTACCTGGTGAAACTTTCGTTGCTTGATATTCTTTAATCTTTTGGTTTTTCCAGAT